>ML799221.1:192534-213534 GCA_009831015.1 Picea engelmannii | reverse complement strand
ATTGTGTCACTATTGTAAATCCTTAAATCCTATCCCAAGTTGTTCTTAAGAGGGGATGTTAGGATATTTAGACACTTAGGAGTTAGTTAAGATCTACCTGGTCTAATGTGTCATTAGGTAAAAGTGTGTTTCTTTAGTATGCATTTTTAGTTAAGAAATATGACGATCACGATATGTTTCTGACATAGAATGATTTTCATATTCTCCTCGATCTTAATGGATACATTGATTTGTGTCTTAACACCCGATTGGTCCATGATCTCTATTTAAAGAGCATGGGGGGTCATTTGCCGATGATCGATTGTGAGAAACTCTCTTGTAAAATCTCTCTGTAATATTTTTCTTTTGCATTAATAAACTGCTCCAAGTGGCTTTGTTGATTGGGGTCATGGATGTTTCCCTTCAGGGGTTTTACCACGTCAAAACATCAGTGTGTTGATCTTTGATCTGGTTGTGTGAGTGGTTACTGAAGGTGTTTGTCCTCTGTTGGAATACTTGTGTAGTCGAACACGATCCTTTCTTAAGCCTCAAATGATGTTTAGTGGTATTTAAATCAATGTTATGAAGGTTATTATCCTTCATGCTAATTATCTTATGCTTGTACATTAGGTACCTAATCATAACCTTACTCTTAATGGGAAAAATCCCCCCATTAAGAGGAAAATCGTAGAGGGGGTGTTGTTCTTAATTTTAATATTATAAACTATAAATTAATTTTGCATTTTCTCGATTCTCCTCAAGGTTTCTCTAGAAATATTGCAACCCCATTCTTCATAGCCATAAAGGATAATTGGCATAACAAGAGTATTGAAGAGGAATTTATTTTTCTAATTGAACCATAAATCTACTTCTTTATCATTGTTCTCAAGATTGAAATGGATTTTTCACCCTCCATTAATACTTTTCTTCGTAATCACCCGGATGGGGTGACATGAGGTGAGAGCGGGAGGACAACTGGCTGAGACATATGGCGAGGAGAATTAATGTCCCAAGCCGTCACCCCCCGAGGATATAACTCCCCATGACGCACACCTTGATGAATTTTAATTCAGTGCACCTGGACAAGCACTAGGACGAGCTCTCCAGCCAGGCCACAGGTACCAAGATCCTGAACCAATCCTGACAACCTTCAATGGTGATGGGAGAGGTTTCAATGGCCCCCATAGGCATTAAAACTGTCCAAGGCGCGTTCTTTCTCCTGTTCGTTGCAAGCTACCATTCCAACACTATGTCTCTCGACCCTCCTGACTTCTCCGTTCACACTCTACGTGCCTTTCGAGTCTACCCAGACCACCATCGCACCCCCACTATCCCTGTGCTTATTCGCACCATGCCCTGGGATATAGGCAAGCCCAGGCGAGCCACCAAAAACAAAAATTCCTACACTCGTGACAATCGACTCACAACCTCTCAGTGAGCTCTGATTTCTCATTTTAGTTGCCCCTACAAAAACACCAACAAATCTTAGTCCACCCCATGTACCCCAAAATTGGAGACTCCACCACCCCAGACCCAGACCTCCTTGCGTACACCAAAAAAGGAGACCCTGTCCCCCACCGTGCATTCTCCACTGCTTCCTCTTCATTCCCCGGCCAACACTTTGAGGGAAGAGACAACTCAGGGCCTCAAATTGGATAAAGGGGAGGCACCACCTCCAATTCAACATGCAGGGCAACCCTCTGCTTCACAACTAGGCCCAAGCCTGGGGAACAAGAGAGGGTCACCCTCTATGACTTGCCTCCCAAGTCCCTCCATCCCCGATTTTCAGCCTCACTAGTGGGAAGGTGGTTGCATTGTAGAGGAGGAAATCCCTCCTAGCTGGAAAGTTTTAAAAGAAGGGGTGAAGACGGAAGATGCAGGTACAAAAGGTGACGAGAAGGGCTCACATCAAATCCATTATCTGGCAGTGGATCACCTTGAGCTCCTTTTTTATATCAGGCAGCGACAGGACGAGCAGGCACATGGACAAAGGATTATCAACTCACGATTGGATCTATTGTTTGAGGCTTTCTTAGACACTCCAATGTCAGCAAGTTGCCCCACTTGCAAGAAAAAGTTTGTCCCGAACTTCACTTCTGATGGACACCTAGGTTCCCCATTGGCTTGACGCGGCCTACCCCAGACTCTGTTTTCTGTCAATTATAGTTTTAAATATTTTTCATAGTTGTATAACTAGCATAGTAATGGCGGCTATGTATGAAGCCAACCTTAGGTTAGCGAGTTGGAACGAAGTTCCAGTTGAAACTTTCAGTATTTTTGTACAATTTTGTAAACAACTTCACAGCCATGATAGATCTATCATCGCTTGGAGCCACTTGTTCTGGTTTCCCTTCTATGGCAGTACAGGTGGCTGCCAAACGATTCACAACTGTACACTCATGATATAATATAAGGTTCTACTTTTTATTTACAAAAAAAAAATAACTTTTCTCCGCAATATAGTTCTAATTGATGTTGCGATGGAGGTGAACTATGAGATACTTGTATGCATTAACCTCCTCTAAGTTGTTATTATGATAAGTAAAATTAGGGTAAACAATTTTCTTGGATTTGATGTTCATAAACTTGGCCTTATCAATATTTATTGACATGATAACAATAAAACATAAATCTTTGAGAATTCTTAGTGTTTTTTCAAGATCATTAGGGCTTCTACCCGGATGGGGTGCTTTTCAGCCTGAATGATGATGAGGGAGGAGCGACTGAGGAGGTACCTAGCCCGAGGAACCAAATGGTTGCGAGCTTCCAACCTCGACCTACACCTGTCACTCGAATTCTAGCATAGGATGACACACCTATTCAGGTTGAGGTATTTTCATAGTAACACACACTGGAAGGCTATCATGAAAAGTCGAGTACATAGAACAGTCTCACTCACACCTTGTATTCACACATGAGGTCTACAAAGTTTCTAGGTTTAGGAACAGATTAGGAAATGGAGATGAGTGATGTCATTTGGCCTAAAAGAGATATCATCTACATCATGACGAGGAATAAACCACGCCTGCAACTCATCCCCTCCCTCATGATGAGATCTATAATGGAAGATGATTTGGGTAACTCTAGTGGTTTCATATTGAGTATGATTGTATTAAATAGGCTTTGTGAAGGCATAGATTCAGGTTCATCTTTCTTGGGATATAATAAATACTCCCGCTCTTCTCTTTCCTTTGTTGTTATTCTTTCTTTCCCTTCTATCAGTCTGGAAATGGCCTCGAGAGGTAGGAAGTCGACTCTTCCTCACCTTGTGCAGCCCTCGCGTGCAACGAAGGCTGCCATTAACACAACAAAATTTTATGAGGATTACGTTACAAAGGCTAATAAGGGAAGGATAATAGGTCTGGAGGCCGAATTCCGCCAAATTAGATAATTTCATGATGACGAGGTGGATCCTTAGGTTGGAAGCTTCATCCTAGACATGGGTTGTACTTGAAGCTACAAATCAAAGTCTTATCGAACTCTTGAACTGTACTTGCACACCAAAACCATGGTTTCCATGGGCATTCTCCCCAAGGAGCAAGATTTTCGACAATTGAAGAGAAAACATGAATCTCTGGAAGTAAAAAATTCTTATCTAATGGAAGTGGTCACTTGGGTAGCTAGACGTCAAGGGGACAACTTTGTCCCTCCTACAAGGAGATACACAGGTGCTGAGACATCTAATGCAATGACTCAAAGGGAGACAATGGACCTCAACAACCCTTAGGTTTTGAATGATCAGTGATATGATGCTCTCCTGTTTTTATGTTGCTTTGTTACGTAGGATTTTAGATATGGATTTTAGTACTGTCAAACTTGATATTTTTAAGTATTACAATTTTAGACTAGTTAAGACCTAGTTTCCCCTCTAGGACAGGCATTTTTTTTTTTTTTGGAGATATGGAGCCACAGAGACTGTCATGGTCTATGTGGGACTAGAACCACAGAGCCTCCCCTATATGTTTATATGTAAATTTTTGTGCATATTAATATATAAGCTTACTTACAAAAAAAAGAAGAAGAAGATAATTAGGCTTCTATCCAAAAGAACAATATCACCTACATAAAGAAGAAGAGTGATGACTATCCTAGCCAAGGTAGTGCCATAACAACCTACTTCTTCCAAACATGTGTCTAACTTTTCGTTATAAATTCCAAAAAGGGCAAGGGACAAAGGACAACATTGCTTAACCCAAATACTACAATTAATTTCTCATGACCAATCCCTCATTATTCCTAGACATAACGATAACTTTCTCATAGAACCTCATTGCTACATCTCTCTACACTAAATGAACCTTTAATATTCTAATTTATTCCAATATTATTATTATGTATTATAATAATAATACAATATTATGATTATTTTCCGAGGAAATCCTTGCGGGAAAACCCAAGGGATGCTTCCCCACATTCCTAAATGACATCCCCAGTAAACTTGTTGGTGTAGACTAGTGTGTCACCCAAGTAGATTCAAACCAGGACCATGTCAACATAGAACTAGCCAAATGCCCAACAACACCAATGACAACTGATTGAGATAACTCCTTGGGATAATATATTATTATATATAATATATAATATTTAATAATATTTTATATCTATATATGTGTGTGTGAAAAAAGGCAAAGTCTAATGGAAGTGAAGGTGAATATTTTTCCGACGATCAAGGCAAGTTTTTCAAAGTGTTACATCATTTTTTTGGGAAGGTTCTATGGTGGAAAAGATGGATAAACAAGGGGTGGGGGAAACCTCTAGTCATGAAATTATTCCATGTCGTGAAGTGGATACACTTTCTTTGACATAAGACTCCACCTAGAGGGATTTGGTGGAAATTCAACTAGAGGCATGGTCAATGCGAGTAATAAGTGAAGGACTATCTAGAAAATCCCAAGTGTTGCTTGCCAATGGGAGAGGAGGTGGTTTTTGTAGGGATGTGTGGATGGCACAAACTCCCATTCATACACATTGAAGTTTTCCACCCTCCTCACATTTCATAAAATTAACCTCCTCTATAAAGGAAACAAATCATCTATCCTTAGACAATAGTCACCAATGTTCAGAGCTAGGGGAGGGAGGTACTTGGCTTACTGAAGTAGAAAAATGAGGTTTGTGGGAGCCCATGGTTTCAAAGTACTATGTATTCAACAAAAGGAGAAACAAATTGATGGTGATAGGATCAAAAGAAAGAAGCGACACAAGGGAAGGTAAAACTTGTCATGGGAATCAATATAGTTCTAGACCAAATCAACCACTATTGGGAAATGACACTAGTTGGAAAATTTATGGAAGACATATTTCAAAGGGATCAATTAGTCATTATATCCATAAGTCATGGAGGAAATTGTTAGGGTATACACCAATATTGCAATTGTTGGCCAAAAGATGGATTTCCTTCTTTTCAATTCAATGGAAGCTGTAGAATCTATTCACATGTCAATTGGGACTAGCCTTTGGTTATGGGATGGAGTGTTATCCTCCCCACCCAGATTCTAGTCCAGTAAGTGACATCTTAAGCTCGTAATGTGTATATTGTTGTGACGACTTTGAGTAAGTGACATAGCCTTGTGCCTTGAAGAATCTAGGGTTTACCCTGGGTACCATCCTTGGAATGGGGGAAGTGCCTGGGGGTTTCCCCATAATATGTTACCTAGAAAACAATTTCCACACACAAAATCGGTTGGAGTAATTCTTATCTATCACTAAAGGCATGGTCCCCTACCTTTGATCATTTTGAAAAAAAAAATCATCTTTGATCCTTCTAGGTAAAATTATTGGCCTTTCATATGGTGTTACAGAATGAAAATACTTTTTAACTCATAGGCAATATGCTCTAGCATTTAATTGGAATCATCAAATGAACACAATCCACAATTCCTAGGTTTGTTGAAAGAGTATATGTGGAATTCTATTTGAGAGAAGGGTAACCAGATTCATAAGATTGAGTTTGGTCAGTGGTAAGTTACCCAGATACTTGATTATTAGAATACCCCCTTCAATTGTACAACTTGTAGGAATCATGGTCATATTAAAAGATATTGCCCCTCTGATAAAAAATGGGGTTTTTAATAAGTAGTTTGAGGGTAGGGTCATGGGTATTCCTCAAGAAAGTATTGATGATATTTAGGGTTTTGAAGAATCATTCAACTCTTCACAAGAAGAAAAGAGGAATGGGGTCAATCAAATTATCCGAACATAAACTTTGACCTTAGTGGATATTATCCATGAGGAAGATCTAAATGAATAAGTTTTTAGTTATAGAGATGGGGGTCTACGATATGCTAGAATTTATGGGGTTGATATTGAAAAATCAAGTGAATTGATGGTTGGGATCATTCCTAGTCAAGTGAAAATGGGGTTGGATCAAACCATACCTTCTAGACTGATTTAGGACTCCCAACATTAGTCATACAAAAAAGTTAAGCTAAAACCTCATTTATGTGATTCTCTTAGTTCTTCCTTTGAATTAGTGGATATATTAGTAAATGGAAATTGAGAAGTGAATCCCCATATTTTTAAGTAATGGAAACTTTGAACCGCTACTACTAGCTTAGAGGTTAAAGACGTGTTATCTCCCTTTTCTATTAAGGACTATTGTATGAGTTCTAGCCCTAAAGTGAATGATGAAAATGGGAATGGGAGGATAAAGGAAAAATAATCCACTCAATAAGAGGGAGGAGGGGTAATGGGAATTGAAGATGAAGATAGTTTAGAAGCTTATGAGAGATATATTTTAAGATAAAATAAGAAGCATATGGAAAGCATACTAATTGGAGGGATAGAAGGTGGACTGGAAATGGATTCTACGAATAGTAGTGGTGGGTATTTTTTATAAAGGATTTCACTAATATTAAAGGAAAAACATGAAGTTGAAAGAGAAGTGAGAGATGTGAAGCATACCAAAATTATAGGTCCCTTGGGGCAGGGAAAACCTCTAGGTTGGTTTAAAAATGATTTTAATGTCCTTAAATATAAAAGGTTTAGGTATCCCCAAGGGTTAGCTCAATCAATTGGTGCCATTATATCCAAGACATTGTTAATAATCTAATGTGTTTGATAGGTCCCCATTTTTTTCCCATGGGGTCAAGTGCAACAAATCTACAATACCTACTTTACACTGGGTACAATCCTCAAAACAAGAGGAAGTGCCCAATGATTGCATGGGAATTATTTCCAAGGGAGAAAAAAAAAGAGGTTTAGGTGCTTTCTTCAAGAAAATCACCCTGCATAAGTTAATGATAGTTCACAAACCTAGCATTATTATTTAGCAGAGACAATGATGAAAGGGGAAAACCCAATTGAGCTTATTAGTATTATCATTGAAGGGTGAAAATTTTCTTCATTAGACTCAACACAAAAGTCTACGGGGATTTGAAATGTTTAGAGTAAGAAATGTAAGATGGTGTCAAATTCTCTGCTTTAACCTTGAATAAGAACATAAATACATGTATTGGACGTGGGTAAGATCTATTCCATCCTAAATAAGTATGGCCCATATCTAAATATGAAGGAATTTTGGGAAGAATCCTTCTCACAAGATTTTGTTAAAAGAAGGGATACAATCATTAGTGGGGATCTTAATTTCACCCTGAAAAGATGTGAATTATGGGGATACTAGTAGACTGGATAGTCCAATTGATTACCATATCCATAAATTGGAATAAAACCATTTGAATGACATTGAACTAGTAAACATCACTCCTACTGGGAAAAAAAATAGACTAGGGGAAGATAGAGTGCCAAAGTTTTTGGTTAAGTTCCTAGTAGGGACAAGATTATGGAGGAAATTGATAAGATCAAATCTTGGGTGGGAAATATTTCTTGTCAAAATCATTCCCATATGTTTATGCAAGTGAATAGGAATGACAACAAGCACTTGGGGATTTTGAATTAAACTCTTATTAGCAACACAATGAAGAATTTACAGCCATGGTCAAGAAATAATGGATTCCATTATATGAAAATCAAAGTGGAACTCATATGTATCAATTCAATGAACACTTAAAAACGATAAAAAAACTAACATTTGAATGGGAAATACAACACTATAACAAATCCCAGGGTGACTTATTGGCAATAGAATCTCACATTACACAAATTCAAGAGGAAAATGTTAGTGGGATTATTTGAGAAGATGTCAACTTGCCCTTAAGAAATTGGGAATCCAGAAGAGCACTTTAATCCTAGGAATAAGTAGAATGGAGACCAAAGAAAAAGGCTACTTGGCTTGCACAAGGTGATGAAAATACAAAGTTTTTTCATAATTATGCTAACATGAGAAAGAACAATAATACCATCTAGGACATTCAAGGCTTAGATGCTCCAGGGCATCTAATTTCAAGGACTTAGCAAATGTGGGGGTTAACCACTTCCCGAATATGTTCAAAGAACTCCAAAAAGCCAATATAGGAGAAATCATCAAGCTATCATCCTTTTTCCCAATATGTGTAAGTGAAGAACAAAATGAAATGATAATGGGGGTTGTGTCAATAGAGGAATTAAAGTATGCCATTTACTCATTTAAAAGAGATAATAATATAGGTTCTAATGGTTGGCCCTTTAGTTCTATATGGGATTTTATGATATAATGGAAGATGACCTTCTTAAGGTGATGGAGGAATCTAGGGTCTCAAGAAAAATATTGGGGGCACTCAATGCCACCTTTATGACCTTAATTCCAAAGAAGGATGTCCCTGATACTTTTGAGGATTTTAGTCCCATTTTCTCACGTAATTCAAAATACAAAACCATCTTTGAGATCACATTGAGGACATTGGAACCTATTTTATTATAAGCTATCTCCAGGGGACAATTTGGGTTCCTTTGTGGTAGGAAATTCAAAATGTTGTGGTGGTTCCACAAGAGGGATTTGATTCCATAAAGACTATAAAACTACATGTCTTTGTTATCAAACTTGACCTATTCAAATCATAAGGCATAGTTTCATGGCTATATGTAATGCCCCTCCTTGTCTAATTTTATTTGGCATAGAATAAGGAGATTAACCCTAGATTTTTTTTTATGTGTATCATGGCTATAATATTGTTTGTTCATATATATAGATATGATAGGTGTCTATACTTGTAACATGTGGAATATTTTTCTAATGATAATTATGCATTCCTGCTTGTTTAATAGGTAGATGTATGTCATGAGGATAATGTTATGGTTTATGTGTTGGATTAACGAAGTATAGCTTGGATGCTTGGATGCTGTCAGTTGATTATATACTAATAAATTATTACTAATGCTAGTAAAAAAGTATGAACTATGGTAGGTTGACAGGACCTGTACTACTCATGGGTGGAGTTGAACACACAAAAGGGAAAGACTACAGAATCCCAATTGTATGTTGTGGAAGTGTAATTAAACTAATATAATTGCAGTTGGTAATATTTAAATGATTGAATGGATTTATATTTGTGATACGAAATGATATCACTAATCTCAGTGATACAGGAAACATGCTCTATGAACAATATTGTTAGGGAGAGCTCCAAGAGGATTACAATAGTAAGATCCACAAAGGATAAATCAAATATAAAAGTAATTGAAGTTTGATTAGTCCAAACTTATGATTGTTCTGACTAAACATTGAAGGATTACAAAAGTCCATAAGACTCGTTGATGGTAACATATGACTTGAAGTTGATTATGTTATATTACACTTCGATATATTTGATATGCATGGGTACATGCTTGTGTAGGGTATATTGTGAATACTTTCCAACTTGCCAAGATATGGGTGTGGCACTACAAGGAGAACACCTTCTTGCAAAGGTTTTTAGTGTTACAAAATTTGAGAAAAATTTCAAAAAAACCTTCACTACAACAACCTATATTGGTTGTGGAGGTTTTAGTGGATGTTCTATATAACTAAAAAAAATTGGGCGGGCGAAGGTTTTTTTTTTTGGTGTTGTTCTTGTTAAAACGCATTGGTGTGGTATTGATAAACATGCACTGGCGTGTTACTATAATAAAACGCACCGATACATTAATATAATAAAAAATCCCCCGATATTAATATAATAAAAAATCCCTGATGCATTTATAATTATTGCACACCCGTTCTACCTTTTCATTGTATGAAGAGCACCAATGCTCTTATAATTGCTATGCACCAGTTTCGCCTTGTTTTCTTATGAAGCATCGATGCATTTTAGGATTTGTTCACCCAGGTGCAGTTACGTTATAATTAGCACTGATGCGATCGAGTTATCTTGAGACCTAGTGCATTTAATATAGCATGTTCCCTGATGCTTGTGTAATTAGTACGTACCGGTATATGTTTTACCATGTGCACTGAAGGGTAGTGAAATTTAGAATATTCAAGGTGAGATGTCAACACCATTATTTTTAATATGCACTAATGTGTATATTATAGTAAAGGCACTGGTGAATAAGTAATATTTAGAGTCCCGGTTCATATAATAAACTTAACACACTGGTACACAAATTATTTTTAGTGCCCCGATGCATATTTCAAACATAACAACAGTACAATTTTGAAACGATGAATATTATTGTACGTTATATCATTTACAAAATGATGTGTTTTCTCAATAGTACGTAGCGATGTGCACAACTCCTCAAAACGCATCGATGTCTATATTATGGCAGACATCGTCTAGTGAGTTCAAAAGAATATAGTGCACTGATATGTATATATTTTAACTCATTGCTTTTTACAAATTTTCAATTAATCATTTCAAAATCAAATATGTTTTTATAATAATATTGTTTTATATTTTTGTTATTGTATTTCGATATAATGATTTCATTAATGTATTATCCAACCAATTAAACCTATGTTATTTGTAACAATGTAGATTATCCACATATTAATTATTCAGGAACACAACATTTTACAACTTTCGACAATGCAATGAAATAAGAAACCCATTTTATTATATATGAATAAGAGACCCATTTTCATACAAAAAGGGACAACGTGAAGGTCTAGTACAATAATAAAATTGCAACCAATTTGTAATTGTTACACTTATTGGTAACATGTCCTCATGTAATTGGGACAATATGTCGAGTACATCAAACAAAATCCCTGATTTTCAGAGACAAATATTCCATAACATACAACTTGTAGTAACATTCAATTATATTGATTGTCATTCATCAATTGAAATGTTGACATTGTTCAAGCTACATACATGCCTCATTTATTCATCATTTGTAGGTGATATTGTACTTTGGTTTCTTAACATAATGTTTTCTTGATCGACTTGTTTTTTATGTCCCACCCCTTCATCTTCCATCTACTAACATAGAAATAAACTGTAATAAGTATATCTACATTTAAATATATAGTAGAATATACATGATTGTGTAAATAAAAAAACATACCTTAGCACCAAGTCTTTCATAAAAAATACACATTCTTTTGAAGCCATCCTTCATGAATTCTCTCAAAATCTCCTTTTTTGGTTTCATTCCATACTTTATTTCCTACATGTTTAATATGACATGACAAAGCACAATCGATATAATCAATACAAAGTTTTTTTTTTCATTAATTATAAAACAAGGGAAGTTAAACAACATAGAAACTTGCAAATTGTTCAATTAAACTTTCATTCTTCAACATATGCTCACAACCCATAATTAACCCAATGTTTATCAATTCACGGGTTGGCTCTTCTTTGTATGTTAGCACATAGTAAAAGACATCCATGGACAAGTGTAAATTAACTATTTAAATATAAATATCACAACAAACATGAAATCTTAAGAAAAACCGAAAATGTAAATAATCACAAAGTTTGTGATCAACCCTTTTATTCCTCGTCGCCTTGTCTTATGTGTTGAATGGATTCTATTTGTTTTTATATTCTGCAACAAAACAATTGAAAAATAGTATTTCATGCAATACTTAAATTCAAAGTACATAAAATAATAAATAAATGATTACATACCTCTAATGCATATTGTAGTTGGGATGGATTCTCTTGCGATGCAATTATGTTCATTTCTTTTAACATCTTCTTCTACAATTTTTTGGACATCCTTATCGACATGTCTTGGTTTTCCCCTTGTTTGTCCCTTGGAATTTTCAAAATCCCCTTGAAAAAAAAGTTACTTATTTAAAAATAAAATAAGATCACGGTGCATATAGTAACATCATCCACACTGCCATGTCAACAATATTTATACACACCAGTGCGTCAACCATACATATACACACCGATACAATATAACAATGTCGTTGTGAAATTGTAAATGTTTTACAAATTTTTGTATTCAACCGGTGCTTTATGAATTAAGAAAAACATGACTTCCTAAGTATTGCTTATTACACACTATCGAGTAGTGAATAAATTTAAGAAATGATGATTTTCATATAAAAACAATATTTTTTCCATTTTAAACTGAACGGTGCGCTTTGTAAAAAATATGCCTTGGTGCGTATTTAGGTAGAATGTGCACCGTTGACCACGAAAATGATTTTTTAATAATATTTCTAATTGAAATAAAGAGGTGTTGTTTACAAACAAATACACACCGATGCGCTTACTATCTACAGAGCGCACCGGTCACCGCGAAGACTTAAAAAAAATCGACAACGAAAAGACAGTTTGGGATCCAATACAATGAGTGGTTTGATTCCAACGGATAGGAAATGCCCATATATAAATGAACAAACCCTATAAGGAAATTGTGCTTCAAAAAAATTCTTCTTGTGAAATATAGAAGGAGAAAGCAAAAAAATAGTGAGGAAATTAGGGCTTCCAATACTAAAGCTAACCATGAAACCCTTTTTTGTTTTGTTTAGGAATGCATTGAAAATTGTTTGAATAAAATTAGGAGAATGATTAAGATGATTAATAGAATGAAATTATATACTTGAAATTTCTCCACTGCATATTTCTATGTGATCTATAGTAATCCCCCTCGAATTTGGCTCTTAAAAAAAAATCCGCTCACTCTGAAGTCTTTGTTGATAAATCTTTGTTGCACAAATATTCTTTCTAAATTTTGGAAAAAAAAATAAAAGAATGAATAGGGTTTTCCTTTATAGACACAAAACTCAAATTCCCACTCATTTTTTTGTTGCATTATTTGATGCATTGATGATAAATGTGGGCGCTATTTTTTTTTTCTCAAAATTTACATTTTTGGTGCGCTATACCATGAGTAGCGCACCAGTGTGATGTGTACGTATAACACACCAATTTATTTTCATAATAAATTTCAAAGTATTGATAATAAGCATGCACTATTTTTGTAACTTGCTTCAGTTAGTGCGCTATATAGTTCCAAATGCACCGATGTGGTGTGAAATTAATAACGTACCATGGCAATGTGTATGTAATAATGCATTGTAAGATAGTTAAATTTGCACAATGCAAATGAAAACATCCATATTTAAAGTTAGCGAAGGTTTTGGTTTGTGGAGGCAATAACGAAGGTCAACCTTCGATGCTTCTCGCAATTACACGCACCTGTGCGTATTTATACGATGAAGCACATCGATGGGGGGGATAGAGAGGGAGAGAGAGGGAATGGGATACAGTGAGTGAGAGAGGGAGGGGGAGAGAAGTGTAGATGCAAGAGAGAGAGAGAGAGAGAGAGAGAGAGAGAGAGAGAGAGAGAGATAACATGAAATTAACATTTTCTATGTTCGAGGAGGATATTTTTAGGGATCGAGTAACTATTTTAGATTTTTTAAAGCCAGATTGAGATTTCTTGTATATCTAGGCAGAAAAAAAACAATGATATTGTGGAAAACAACAATGATTTTTTTAAGTGTGTTGTCAACTTATAAAAGTTATTCAAAGATATTTTTGAAGTCATATTGTTCTGTGCTACCCAAGATGATCATTTTGACTCAAATGCGGGAAAAAAAGAATTATAATATCAAATGGCCAATTCTTCATATTCTAGCTCATTCTGTATCTTTGGAACTCCTTCAAGTTCTCTCACGTCGATTGCAGTATGTCTAGATTTTATTGATAATTCATTTATCTCATTGAATTTATGTTATGTATGCAGGTGTAGTTTAATAATTGTTCATTGAATTTTGTAGGATCAAGTTCATATGCTCAAGATATTCCCGTGGTCCTAAAATTCCGTAAGCTCTGATCGAGAGAAGATACCTCAAGCAAATGTTTGATGAAAATGGACAACTTATTTACCCTACCAATCCTAACATGCCATATTCTAACAACCAGCCTTGGTCAACGATATTACACCATGAATTGGATCTCTTTTGTGTAGACAACCACATAGGGTGTAATAAAAAGATGATTGAGTAATTGTATTTTTGGATTTTCAGTAAGAATAATGTAAATGTATTGCTTAATTCGACATTTATTTTATAAAGGGGTTGGTTTCATGTTTATTATTGGGAAAAAAATGTCCATGCTTCTAATATGCGTTTGGTATAATGTTTGAACATATTAAAATCATTGTGTTACTAATATTATCGATGTAATATTCAATATTTTTACAATCAGGATTCTGATGACAAGCGACATGTCTACCATCTACTATTTCACCCCATTATGATGTCAAGTCATGAGATTGCTTCTAAATGAAAACAAATCAGAGAGGAAGCATGCTGAGAATGGTTGAAACAACCACCTATTCAATTCCCACTATGTCCCGAGTCACCAATTCAAAACCTCAACAGTAACACTAGTTCTTCACATGTTGGGGATGAAGGCAATGATATAGAGGTTGGTATGGATGATTTCTTGTGGGATACCCAGGCCATGGAGGGAATGTTGTTATATGAATCCCAACAAAACAAACTAGGGGATGGTGTTGATGTTGTAGATACCTTCTATGAAAGCTTGAAATATGCTTCCACCACCCCTCTATTTGGTCCAGTACGAGGGTTTTCAAGGTATACCTATCTAAGGACAACAATGTTACTGTGCAACTTGAAAACATTGTTTGGTATGTTAGACGCGTGTTTCTTTACACTTTTAAGGTAACTAACCATTAAGTCCCCTAAATGTTTAAGGAAACTTGTTACACAATGAAGGAAGAAAAGGGTTTATTTTATTCATGCTTAATGATAGTGTAGATTTCTATTGCCCACTAATTGCAAGTTACTCAAAGATAAGGTACTTCCGAGTGATAATATCTTGCCCGATAGTTGTGCAGAGGAAAAGAACATGCTGAAAATGTTGGGTGTTGAGTACATATCATACCACACATGTTCGAGTGATTGTATTCTATATAGAAACAAATATGTGGACAAAGAGATATGTCCAAAATTCAGAGTTACCATAAATAAAAAAACAAGGGTAAGGCACATGGTCCTCCTCATAATATATTGAGGCACATGCCTATAATTCCAAGGATTCAAAGGCTCTTTCATTGCAAACAATTAGCCATGTTGCAAGGGTGGAATTCCTCACATAGAAGTGAGCCAAGAGTTATGTGAAATCCAATAGTTTCAATAGCCATGAAGCATGTAGGGGATACATGTCCCGATAAATTCAGGGATGAAGTACAAAGCCTCTGATTGAGCATATCTATGGATTGAGTTAACCCATAGTCCCTCCAAAACAAAAACTATTATGTTTGGCAAGTGGTAGTGATTAATAACAACATCCACCCATGGTTGTTTGTGAAGAATGAACATCGTATCCTTTCTCTTATAGTCGTGGGTAGAAGACAAGGGGAGAGAATAGTTGTCTACCTCCAACCATTGATCAATAAATTTAAGCAATTATGGGAAGGGATACATGTATATGATGTATCAATACCCATCCCAATGAAGATGTCATTTACATTGTATGACGTATGTGCGTACACCACGCAAGATTATCCAGGACTAGGAGTTTTCTTTGGTAAGTATGTTCATCGATTTGTTTATATCTATAATTTTGTTTGGCATACTTCATTTGGTGAAACTATATTTTTGACACTAAAATGCTATGTATACGATAACATCATAGGTTATGTAACAAAAGGGTATCATGGATGTAAATGTTGTGTACCTTCTATAAAGGCTAGGTGGTCCAACCACCTACAAAAGTCGATGTACGACTGTTTGAAGGTATTCCTCCTAGAAGAACACCCTTATAGAAGAGTTGCATCTACTTTCAATGGTAAACCAGAGAGAACCAAAAGACTTGAAATAATGACACCAATAGATTGGAATAGGCATATGATACAAAGAAGGAGAAGGATATGGAATATTTTTTTGATTCAAATGGGGAACCTATGTTCGATGATCCTGAATTTTTTGACACCTATGTTGAGAAAATTCTCATTGGGATGAAAAAGAAATCTATATTTTATGAGCTTCCATATTGGGAGCATCTTAAGATTGGCCACTTACTAGATCCCATGCATCTATTAAAAAATGTTTCATCTTTTATATGGAGGCACATATCAAGGAATAAAAGTGACACATTAACTGTTAGGAGAGATCTTATTGCTTCGAATACTAAAAAGAGACATTGGCCTAGAAACGAAACTAGAAGAGAGGTTGGTACTCTTGGTCTTTTAAAGAATGTGATGTCACATGAATTTTAAAAAATGATGATCTTTCTATGGCGAAGGATGTTATATTCGGTGTGAAGACACCTTCTTTATATGGGTCGACTCTACGACATTGATTCATTGTAGACAGGAATTTGTCGAGGTTGAAATCACATGACCATATGAACCTTCTAAGGCTATGTATGTTGAATACATGATTCTTCTTCTATACCGACGTCAGTAAAAATATTCTATGCACTCACAGTTTTATGGAAATTAATGATGTGTGTATATATTGTGTAGTGTCATTATCCTTTGCTCGTGCGTGGTTGTGTGAACCATGAATTCCCCCATGACCTATGCCATGCCATATCAAAATTATCTACATTTGTATGTTGGATCACATCAAGGGAGATTCATATGGCTATCATTCCACGGTGGGATTGAGAGATAGTTGATATTGTTTGTATGTTTGAGAAGGAGTTGCCCACAAATTTTATGGACTTGCAAGTCCATCTTCTAATTCACCTACCTGATGAGGTTGAATCAACTCGGGTGCTCTCATGTCATCTAATGTTCTTCTTAGAGAGGTACATGGAAAAATTTAAGGGGTTTGTTCGAGAAAGGGAAAAATTGGAGGGCCCTATGGCAAAGGGGTGCATAATATAGAAGCCGTTCTATTATGCCAATGAGTACATCAAGAAAATTAACAACAAAATAGGGGCAGTCATTTGGGAAAACTAAAAATATGGGGACGAACAGAAAAAGGTGCTTGATAGAGAGTAAGTCAGTTATATTTTGTCAATTTAGTACAAATAAATTGTTTACATTGAAGTTGATAATATATATTTCATCCCATTCAATTTTTTTTTAATTCTTTTATACATCAATGAATTTAGAAATTTTGGTGCCATCAATGAATTCGTTCTTTAAGTTGATAGTATATATTTGATCTCATGTTGTCCTCGAGGTGTAGGAAAGTCGGTGATGGAGTGTCCTTTTAAGGTGCTTCGTGATGTTAAAGTCACCGGTTTGAAACCCGCGGGGACAAAAAATCCAGCCATGTTAAAGGTTGGTGTGGCTCAGTCCGAGTGCGATGCTCGAGTGATTTTGACGACTTAGATGCCCCTGAGTTGCGGTTTATTAGCCACATGTTAGTTCCACATTTCATGAACAAACTAACACACACACACACACACACACACACACACACACACACACACACACACACACACACACACATATATTTGATCTCATGCTATTCATTTTGAATTTTTGTATACATCACTGAATTTAGAAATGGACACCATCAATAGATTCATTCTTTACAACGTGGAGGAAACACAACCATGGGTCATGTTGTATGAAGAGAAAACAAGGAAATGGGACAGTGATAGGAAAGCATTTAGATGGTTGAATGGTAGAAACATGACTTGTCCTTATCATTTAAAAGAAAATATGCCAAAAATATGTCCCAACAATTGGGTGGCTAACTAGATACAAGAGAAATATGCAGTGTCTGATTGTAACCCATGTGAAGAAGATATGGATGCACTAAACATATGGATCAGGTGCAAGAAATATGTAATAACCTCTCTAAATATCATGTTCTATTTATAATATTTCACATTTGAATTGTAACACATATTATGTTTTTATTAATGCTTCAATTATTAGACATATGGCATCGTCCTTTGTTCACATTTTTACAGGTGCATTTGTTCCCATCTATGTGGGCACATGGACATCATTTTCACATTGAGTATGTTGATGATGGAGACATCACACAAGATTGTGGAGTAGAGGCCGAGTTCAACCAATCTAGTCGTGCTAGCCACCATGATGAAAACCTCTTAGAGGGGATGTGATTTTACATTGGAAAGATGCAAGAGATCATGCAAGTGGACTTCTCATCGTTTCAATGTGTTATTTTTTGTTGCAAGTGGTGGGATAGCTTCGACCGGATAAATGTGAAGGAAGATCACGATAGTGTGCTAATTTGTATTAACTCTAAGTAAATGTGGGTTGAAAGTAAGGAGCCTTATGTTTTCCTGAAACATTGCAACCAAGTGTTTTTTTACCCATATGTGTTGGATGGGGATTGGTGGTTCGTACTGAGACATGATCCGAGATCTAAACATCTTTTTGAGAACAACAATGTTACAATTCTAAGCGAGGAAGATAATCAGGGTGATGACAACGAAGACTGAGTTGTAAATGATTTGTTTGGACATTTATATTGTGGATGTGTCATTTTATTATGGGTATCTGTAATGGAAAATTATGTTTTTTTTCTTCATTTTATAATTATGTTGGATATGAAAAGTTAACAACCATTTACAACCACCATAATGAAAATACATTAAATAGTGCAAGCATAAGATGTGGTTTTGATATGGTGTTATCCAAGAGTTCTATGGGAATCCCCGAATAATGTCTTCCGCAAGTGTTTCCTCTTATGGCTAGGGTTTTCCCTAGGCACCACTTGCACCAGTCCCTTTTCATTGTGGCTTGCTTTAGATCATTGTGCATGGCCTGCGTAGGCCTTCAAAGCCATCATTTTGTTGTGTATGGCATGTTTTATGGGAAACCATTTTTGCAGGCTTTGTTGATCAGATTATCAAAGATGGGTGCCAAAATATCAGATGATATTAAGGAATTTTATTCTCTGGTTCAATATTTGAATCCCTGGAGCAAAAAGTGGGCTCATTCTGGTCGATTTGTTAAACAATCTTACGACATTCCGCATCGTAGATCAACTATCATTTACGATGAACATGTTCTTGTGGGAAATTTTACTGGGCTATGGCCAATTTCGAAGGATTTGGAATCTTGGGTGTTGGAACACTGGTTCCCTAAGGTTAAAGGTACAATACGATCTTTTTCTATAGGCATGAGTTATTTTATTTTTAAAATTTTCAGCAAATTGAAAATGGATATAATATTTTTCTCTAGTCCATATTTTATGGGATCTAGGGGAATGTTTCTCTCCCCATGGTATTTAGACTTCAATCTAGAAGACAAAATCTTGGTAGCCCCAGTGTGAGTAAGGCTTCCTTTTCTTCCTCTATTTTTTTGGGAAGAAAACTATTTGAGGGATTTCGACAATAAATTGGGCAGATACATAGATTTGGCAGAGACAAAAGGAAACCAATATTCCTATGCATGGAAGTGGATTTAGAGAAGGGTCTGCTAGAGGCAGTGCAAATCAAAATAGATGATTGGAGTTTCCGACAACTTATTTCCTACGAGCATATTCCATTCAAGTGCCACATTTGTCATGATTATGGGCACTTTGCCGAAAATTTCCCAAAGTTGCAACAATCTCAGCCACCTCCAATAAAAGAATCCGAGTTTAAAATAGTCATAAGAAAATGTAGGAATTCATAGCGTAAGGGACCACACCATCCAAAAAACCTCAGGGGATTTTGAAAAATAATCAATTCAGAGCCCTTAAAAATCTAGGTGATGCAAAAAACATCGAAGAACAGGGGAAGGACCTAGGAACTCACTCTTCCAATAATTATGATTACCCTCCAGAGGAGCCAATAATTATCCCAAAATTAGATAAGAAGGAAGATGTTCCAGCCAAAGAAGAAGGAGATGGGGTTCAAGAAGTCAAGGAAAAGGATGGAGATGAGTGTGAGGAGACCGATGAAGTAGATAGAGAAGCTAGCTAGGACTCAGAGGAGGAGGAAGTGGAAGCTTCAAAATCAAAAGTGACAGTCAAATTTTCAGGTGAAGGGAATTCGGTTCCAAAAGTGCAGTCTCATTCTAATCCTTGTAAACCCTTTTCCTTTGTTGATTCTTTGAAATATTATGCACCAAACCCCTTCCCTCCTCTTACAAGGGGAAGGAAGTCTTACAAGGAACAAGTAAATCATGAAACATGAATGCATTATAGCTTGGTTCCATTCGGGTTTTTAGTCCCACTTGGCAACCATGAGTATGCAATGCAAATTTGTTTTTTTGCTTTTCTCATATGTAAAAATCTATACTTGGAAGGATAATTGTAGCCTTTTTGTAACAACCACTGAGAACACATGCCCACTAAGAACTAGTAAGACCCTTTATCTGTTGAAGGTGTCAAGGCATTTTGAATTTTTGTACACTCTAGTTGTTTTTTCCTCGGCAGAATCCCTTTTATAATAAAATCACTACCCGTTTCTATAAAAAAAAAATATGCGGTTTTGATATATTTTTATTGTCATATCTATTGTTTATTATAACAAATATATGTTGTATTTTATTAAAGTATGTTTATGTTAAACTTTGAATTAGTAATAATTGATTGAGATATCACAAAGTTGGCTATGTACAATAGTAATGATTAAATTAAATTATATTTTATTTAACAAAAAATGAAGAAATTAAAAATGATTCAAACCTCAAAATTTTTATTGTTTGAAAAAATTAAAATTAAAATAAATATATACTAACTTTGATGGAACTTCTAAGGACAATTCCAACAAAATAAATTTGTGCAACATCTACACTTGTAGTGTTGGCATTACCAGCTTTGATGACATTCCCCACCTTAACAAGTGCAACTATCATGGCCTTCAC
>ML799221.1:171152-192434 GCA_009831015.1 Picea engelmannii | reverse complement strand
AAAGGAGATTTTGAGAGAATTCATGAAGGATGGCTTCAAAAGAATGTGTATTTTTTATGAAAGACTTGGTGCTAAGGTATGTTTTTTTATTTACACAATCATGTATATTCTACTATATATTTAAATGTAGATATACTTATTACAGTTTATTTCTATGTTAGTAGATGGAAGATGAAGGGGTGGGACATAAAAAACAAGTCGATCAAGAAAACATTATGTTAAGAAACCAAAGTACAATATCACCTACAAATGATGAATAAATGAGGCATGTATGTAGCTTGAACAATGTCAACATTTCAATTGATGAATGACAATCAATATAATTGAATGTTACTACAAGTTGTATGTTATGGAATATTTGTCTCTGAAAATCAGGGATTTTGTTTGATGTACTCGACATATTGTCCCAATTACATGAGGACATGTTACCAATAAGTGTAACAATTACAAATTGGTTGCAATTTTATTATTGTACTAGACCTTCACGTTGTCCCTTTTTGTATGAAAATGGGTCTCTTATTCATATATAATAAAATGGGTTTCTTATTTCATTGCATTGTCGAAAGTTGTAAAATGTTGTGTTCCTGAATAATTAATATGTGGATAATCTACATTGTTACAAATAACATAGGTTTAATTGGTTGGATAATACATTAATGAAATCATTATATCGAAATACAATAACAAAAATATAAAACAATATTATTATAAAAACATATTTGATTTTGAAATGATTAATTGAAAATTTGTAAAAAGCAATGAGTTAAAATATATACATATCAGTGCACTATATTC
The DNA here is from genome assembly GCA_009831015.1 of Picea engelmannii. NCBI lineage: Eukaryota > Viridiplantae > Streptophyta > Pinopsida > Pinales > Pinaceae > Picea > Picea engelmannii. The sequence goes on along the minus strand of ML799221.1, from coordinate 191,639 downwards.
TTTTGAACTCACTAGACGATGTCTGCCATAATATAGACATCGATGCGTTTTGAGGAGTTGTGCACATCGCTACGTACTATTGAGAAAACACATCATTTTGTAAATGATATAACGTACAATAATATTCATCGTTTCAAAATTGTACTGTTGTTATGTTTGAAATATGCATCGGGGCACTAAAAATAATTTGTGTACCAGTGTGTTAAGTTTATTATATGAACCGGGACTCTAAATATTACTTATTCACCAGTGCCTTTACTATAATATACACATTAGTGCATATTAAAAATAATGGTGTTGACATCTCACCTTGAATATTCTAAATTTCACTACCCTTCAGTGCACATGGTAAAACATATACCGGTACGTACTAATTACACAAGCATCAGGGAACATGCTATATTAAATGCACTAGGTCTCAAGATAACTCGATCGCATCAGTGCTAATTATAACGTAACTGCACCTGGGTGAACAAATCCTAAAATGCATCGATGCTTCATAAGAAAACAAGGCGAAACTGGTGCATAGCAATTATAAGAGCATTGGTGCTCTTCATACAATGAAAAGGTAGAACGGGTGTGCAATAATTATAAATGCATCAGGGATTTTTTATTATATTAATATCGGGGGATTTTTTATTATATTAATGTATCGGTGCGTTTTATTATAGTAACACGCCAGTGCATGTTTATCAATACCACACCAATGCGTTTTAACAAGAACAACACCAAAAAAAAAAACCTTCGCCCGCCCAATTTTTTTTAGTTATATAGAACATCCACTAAAACCTCCACAACCAATATAGGTTGTTGTAGTGAAGGTTTTTTTGAAATTTTTCTCAAATTTTGTAACACTAAAAACCTTTGCAAGAAGGTGTTCTCCTTGTAGTGCCACACCCATATCTTGGCAAGTTGGAAAGTATTCACAATATACCCTACACAAGCATGTACCCATGCATATCAAATATATCGAAGTGTAATATAACATAATCAACTTCAAGTCATATGTTACCATCAACGAGTCTTATGGACTTTTGTAATCCTTCAATGTTTAGTCAGAACAATCATAAGTTTGGACTAATCAAACTTCAATTACTTTTATATTTGATTTATCCTTTGTGGATCTTACTATTGTAATCCTCTTGGAGCTCTCCCTAACAATATTGTTCATAGAGCATGTTTCCTGTATCACTGAGATTAGTGATATCATTTCGTATCACAAATATAAATCCATTCAATCATTTAAATATTACCAACTGCAATTATATTAGTTTAATTACACTTCCACAACATACAATTGGGATTCTGTAGTCTTTCCCTTTTGTGTGTTCAACTCCACCCATGAGTAGTACAGGTCCTGTCAACCTACCATAGTTCATACTTTTTTACTAGCATTAGTAATAATTTATTAGTATATAATCAACTGACAGCATCCAAGCATCCAAGCTATACTTCGTTAATCCAACACATAAACCATAACATTATCCTCATGACATACATCTACCTATTAAACAAGCAGGAATGCATAATTATCATTAGAAAAATATTCCACATGTTACAAGTATAGACACCTATCATATCTATATATATGAACAAACAATATTATAGCCATGATACACATAAAAAAAAATCTAGGGTTAATCTCCTTATTCTATGCCAAATAAAATTAGACAAGGAGGGGCATTACATATAGCCATGAAACTATGCCTTATGATTTGAATAGGTCAAGTTTGATAACAAAGACATGTAGTTTTATAGTCTTTATGGAATCAAATCCCTCTTGTGGAACCACCACAACATTTTGAATTTCCTACCACAAAGGAACCCAAATTGTCCCCTGGAGATAGCTTATAATAAAATAGGTTCCAATGTCCTCAATGTGATCTCAAAGATGGTTTTGTATTTTGAATTACGTGAGAAAATGGGACTAAAATCCTCAAAAGTATCAGGGACATCCTTCTTTGGAATTAAGGTCATAAAGGTGGCATTGAGTGCCCCCAATATTTTTCTTGAGACCCTAGATTCCTCCATCACCTTAAGAAGGTCATCTTCCATTATATCATAAAATCCCATATAGAACTAAAGGGCCAACCATTAGAACCTATATTATTATCTCTTTTAAATGAGTAAATGGCATACTTTAATTCCTCTATTGACACAACCCCCATTATCATTTCATTTTGTTCTTCACTTACACATATTGGGAAAAAGGATGATAGCTTGATGATTTCTCCTATATTGGCTTTTTGGAGTTCTTTGAACATATTCGGGAAGTGGTTAACCCCCACATTTGCTAAGTCCTTGAAATTAGATGCCCTGGAGCATCTAAGCCTTGAATGTCCTAGATGGTATTATTGTTCTTTCTCATGTTAGCATAATTATGAAAAAACTTTGTATTTTCATCACCTTGTGCAAGCCAAGTAGCCTTTTTCTTTGGTCTCCATTCTACTTATTCCTAGGATTAAAGTGCTCTTCTGGATTCCCAATTTCTTAAGGGCAAGTTGACATCTTCTCAAATAATCCCACTAACATTTTCCTCTTGAATTTGTGTAATGTGAGATTCTATTGCCAATAAGTCACCCTGGGATTTGTTATAGTGTTGTATTTCCCATTCAAATGTTAGTTTTTTTATCGTTTTTAAGTGTTCATTGAATTGATACATATGAGTTCCACTTTGATTTTCATATAATGGAATCCATTATTTCTTGACCATGGCTGTAAATTCTTCATTGTGTTGCTAATAAGAGTTTAATTCAAAATCCCCAAGTGCTTGTTGTCATTCCTATTCACTTGCATAAACATATGGGAATGATTTTGACAAGAAATATTTCCCACCCAAGATTTGATCTTATCAATTTCCTCCATAATCTTGTCCCTACTAGGAACTTAACCAAAAACTTTGGCACTCTATCTTCCCCTAGTCTATTTTTTTTCCCAGTAGGAGTGATGTTTACTAGTTCAATGTCATTCAAATGGTTTTATTCCAATTTATGGATATGGTAATCAATTGGACTATCCAGTCTACTAGTATCCCCATAATTCACATCTTTTCAGGGTGAAATTAAGATCCCCACTAATGATTGTATCCCTTCTTTTAACAAAATCTTGTGAGAAGGATTCTTCCCAAAATTCCTTCATATTTAGATATGGGCCATACTTATTTAGGATGGAATAGATCTTACCCACGTCCAATACATGTATTTATGTTCTTATTCAAGGTTAAAGCAGAGAATTTGACACCATCTTACATTTCTTACTCTAAACATTTCAAATCCCCGTAGACTTTTGTGTTGAGTCTAATGAAGAAAATTTTCACCCTTCAATGATAATACTAATAAGCTCAATTGGGTTTTCCCCTTTCATCATTGTCTCTGCTAAATAATAATGCTAGGTTTGTGAACTATCATTAACTTATGCAGGGTGATTTTCTTGAAGAAAGCACCTAAACCTCTTTTTTTTTCTCCCTTGGAAATAATTCCCATGCAATCATTGGGCACTTCCTCTTGTTTTGAGGATTGTACCCAGTGTAAAGTAGGTATTGTAGATTTGTTGCACTTGACCCCATGGGAAAAAAATGGGGACCTATCAAACACATTAGATTATTAACAATGTCTTGGATATAATGGCACCAATTGATTGAGCTAACCCTTGGGGATACCTAAACCTTTTATATTTAAGGACATTAAAATCATTTTTAAACCAACCTAGAGGTTTTCCCTGCCCCAAGGGACCTATAATTTTGGTATGCTTCACATCTCTCACTTCTCTTTCAACTTCATGTTTTTCCTTTAATATTAGTGAAATCCTTTATAAAAAATACCCACCACTACTATTCGTAGAATCCATTTCCAGTCCACCTTCTATCCCTCCAATTAGTATGCTTTCCATATGCTTCTTATTTTATCTTAAAATATATCTCTCATAAGCTTCTAAACTATCTTCATCTTCAATTCCCATTACCCCTCCTCCCTCTTATTGAGTGGATTATTTTTCCTTTATCCTCCCATTCCCATTTTCATCATTCACTTTAGGGCTAGAACTCATACAATAGTCCTTAATAGAAAAGGGAGATAACACGTCTTTAACCTCTAAGCTAGTAGTAGCGGTTCAAAGTTTCCATTACTTAAAAATATGGGGATTCACTTCTCAATTTCCATTTACTAATATATCCACTAATTCAAAGGAAGAACTAAGAGAATCACATAAATGAGGTTTTAGCTTAACTTTTTTGTATGACTAATGTTGGGAGTCCTAAATCAGTCTAGAAGGTATGGTTTGATCCAACCCCATTTTCACTTGACTAGGAATGATCCCAACCATCAATTCACTTGATTTTTCAATATCAACCCCATAAATTCTAGCATATCGTAGACCCCCATCTCTATAACTAAAAACTTATTCATTTAGATCTTCCTCATGGATAATATCCACTAAGGTCAAAGTTTATGTTCGGATAATTTGATTGACCCCATTCCTCTTTTCTTCTTGTGAAGAGTTGAATGATTCTTCAAAACCCTAAATATCATCAATACTTTCTTGAGGAATACCCATGACCCTACCCTCAAACTACTTATTAAAAACCCCATTTTTTATCAGAGGGGCAATATCTTTTAATATGACCATGATTCCTACAAGTTGTACAATTGAAGGGGGTATTCTAATAATCAAGTATCTGGGTAACTTACCACTGACCAAACTCAATCTTATGAATCTGGTTACCCTTCTCTCAAATAGAATTCCACATATACTCTTTCAACAAACCTAGGAATTGTGGATTGTGTTCATTTGATGATTCCAATTAAATGCTAGAGCATATTGCCTATGAGTTAAAAAGTATTTTCATTCTGTAACACCATATGAAAGGCCAATAATTTTACCTAGAAGGATCAAAGATGATTTTTTTTTTCAAAATGATCAAAGGTAGGGGACCATGCCTTTAGTGATAGATAAGAATTACTCCAACCGATTTTGTGTGTGGAAATTGTTTTCTAGGTAACATATTATGGGGAAACCCCCAGGCACTTCCCCCATTCCAAGGATGGTACCCAGGGTAAACCCTAGATTCTTCAAGGCACAAGGCTATGTCACTTACTCAAAGTCGTCACAACAATATACACATTACGAGCTTAAGATGTCACTTACTGGACTAGAATCTGGGTGGGGAGGATAACACTCCATCCCATAACCAAAGGCTAGTCCCAATTGACATGTGAATAGATTCTACAGCTTCCATTGAATTGAAAAGAAGGAAATCCATCTTTTGGCCAACAATTGCAATATTGGTGTATACCCTAACAATTTCCTCCATGACTTATGGATATAATGACTAATTGATCCCTTTGAAATATGTCTTCCATAAATTTTCCAACTAGTGTCATTTCCCAATAGTGGTTGATTTGGTCTAGAACTATATTGATTCCCATGACAAGTTTTACCTTCCCTTGTGTCGCTTCTTTCTTTTGATCCTATCACCATCAATTTGTTTCTCCTTTTGTTGAATACATAGTACTTTGAAACCATGGGCTCCCACAAACCTCATTTTTCTACTTCAGTAAGCCAAGTACCTCCCTCCCCTAGCTCTGAACATTGGTGACTATTGTCTAAGGATAGATGATTTGTTTCCTTTATAGAGGAGGTTAATTTTATGAAATGTGAGGAGGGTGGAAAACTTCAATGTGTATGAATGGGAGTTTGTGCCATCCACACATCCCTACAAAAACCACCTCCTCTCCCATTGGCAAGCAACACTTGGGATTTTCTAGATAGTCCTTCACTTATTACTCGCATTGACCATGCCTCTAGTTGAATTTCCACCAAATCCCTCTAGGTGGAGTCTTATGTCAAAGAAAGTGTATCCACTTCACGACATGGAATAATTTCATGACTAGAGGTTTCCCCCACCCCTTGTTTATCCATCTTTTCCACCATAGAACCTTCCCAAAAAAATGATGTAACACTTTGAAAAACTTGCCTTGATCGTCGGAAAAATATTCACCTTCACTTCCATTAGACTTTGCCTTTTTTCACACACACATATATAGATATAAAATATTATTAAATATTATATATTATATATAATAATATATTATCCCAAGGAGTTATCTCAATCAGTTGTCATTGGTGTTGTTGGGCATTTGGCTAGTTCTATGTTGACATGGTCCTGGTTTGAATCTACTTGGGTGACACACTAGTCTACACCAACAAGTTTACTGGGGATGTCATTTAGGAATGTGGGGAAGCATCCCTTGGGTTTTCCCGCAAGGATTTCCTCGGAAAATAATCATAATATTGTATTATTATTATAATACATAATAATAATATTGGAATAAATTAGAATATTAAAGGTTCATTTAGTGTAGAGAGATGTAGCAATGAGGTTCTATGAGAAAGTTATCGTTATGTCTAGGAATAATGAGGGATTGGTCATGAGAAATTAATTGTAGTATTTGGGTTAAGCAATGTTGTCCTTTGTCCCTTGCCCTTTTTGGAATTTATAACGAAAAGTTAGACACATGTTTGGAAGAAGTAGGTTGTTATGGCACTACCTTGGCTAGGATAGTCATCACTCTTCTTCTTTATGTAGGTGATATTGTTCTTTTGGATAGAAGCCTAATTATCTTCTTCTTCTTTTTTTTGTAAGTAAGCTTATATATTAATATGCACAAAAATTTACATATAAACATATAGGGGAGGCTCTGTGGTTCTAGTCCCACATAGACCATGACAGTCTCTGTGGCTCCATATCTCCAAAAAAAAAAAAAATGCCTGTCCTAGAGGGGAAACTAGGTCTTAACTAGTCTAAAATTGTAATACTTAAAAATATCAAGTTTGACAGTACTAAAATCCATATCTAAAATCCTACGTAACAAAGCAACATAAAAACAGGAGAGCATCATATCACTGATCATTCAAAACCTAAGGGTTGTTGAGGTCCATTGTCTCCCTTTGAGTCATTGCATTAGATGTCTCAGCACCTGTGTATCTCCTTGTAGGAGGGACAAAGTTGTCCCCTTGACGTCTAGCTACCCAAGTGACCACTTCCATTAGATAAGAATTTTTTACTTCCAGAGATTCATGTTTTCTCTTCAATTGTCGAAAATCTTGCTCCTTGGGGAGAATGCCCATGGAAACCATGGTTTTGGTGTGCAAGTACAGTTCAAGAGTTCGATAAGACTTTGATTTGTAGCTTCAAGTACAACCCATGTCTAGGATGAAGCTTCCAACCTAAGGATCCACCTCGTCATCATGAAATTATCTAATTTGGCGGAATTCGGCCTCCAGACCTATTATCCTTCCCTTATTAGCCTTTGTAACGTAATCCTCATAAAATTTTGTTGTGTTAATGGCAGCCTTCGTTGCACGCGAGGGCTGCACAAGGTGAGGAAGAGTCGACTTCCTACCTCTCGAGGCCATTTCCAGACTGATAGAAGGGAAAGAAAGAATAACAACAAAGGAAAGAGAAGAGCGGGAGTATTTATTATATCCCAAGAAAGATGAACCTGAATCTATGCCTTCACAAAGCCTATTTAATACAATCATACTCAATATGAAACCACTAGAGTTACCCAAATCATCTTCCATTATAGATCTCATCATGAGGGAGGGGATGAGTTGCAGGCGTGGTTTATTCCTCGTCATGATGTAGATGATATCTCTTTTAGGCCAAATGACATCACTCATCTCCATTTCCTAATCTGTTCCTAAACCTAGAAACTTTGTAGACCTCATGTGTGAATACAAGGTGTGAGTGAGACTGTTCTATGTACTCGACTTTTCATGATAGCCTTCCAGTGTGTGTTACTATGAAAATACCTCAACCTGAATAGGTGTGTCATCCTATGCTAGAATTCGAGTGACAGGTGTAGGTCGAGGTTGGAAGCTCGCAACCATTTGGTTCCTCGGGCTAGGTACCTCCTCAGTCGCTCCTCCCTCATCATCATTCAGGCTGAAAAGCACCCCATCCGGGTAGAAGCCCTAATGATCTTGAAAAAACACTAAGAATTCTCAAAGATTTATGTTTTATTGTTATCATGTCAATAAATATTGATAAGGCCAAGTTTATGAACATCAAATCCAAGAAAATTGTTTACCCTAATTTTACTTATCATAATAACAACTTAGAGGAGGTTAATGCATACAAGTATCTCATAGTTCACCTCCATCGCAACATCAATTAGAACTATATTGCGGAGAAAAGTTATTTTTTTTTTGTAAATAAAAAGTAGAACCTTATATTATATCATGAGTGTACAGTTGTGAATCGTTTGGCAGCCACCTGTACTGCCATAGAAGGGAAACCAGAACAAGTGGCTCCAAGCGATGATAGATCTATCATGGCTGTGAAGTTGTTTACAAAATTGTACAAAAATACTGAAAGTTTCAACTGGAACTTCGTTCCAACTCGCTAACCTAAGGTTGGCTTCATACATAGCCGCCATTACTATGCTAGTTATACAACTATGAAAAATATTTAAAACTATAATTGACAGAAAACAGAGTCTGGGGTAGGCCGCGTCAAGCCAATGGGGAACCTAGGTGTCCATCAGAAGTGAAGTTCGGGACAAACTTTTTCTTGCAAGTGGGGCAACTTGCTGACATTGGAGTGTCTAAGAAAGCCTCAAACAATAGATCCAATCGTGAGTTGATAATCCTTTGTCCATGTGCCTGCTCGTCCTGTCGCTGCCTGATATAAAAAAGGAGCTCAAGGTGATCCACTGCCAGATAATGGATTTGATGTGAGCCCTTCTCGTCACCTTTTGTACCTGCATCTTCCGTCTTCACCCCTTCTTTTAAAACTTTCCAGCTAGGAGGGATTTCCTCCTCTACAATGCAACCACCTTCCCACTAGTGAGGCTGAAAATCGGGGATGGAGGGACTTGGGAGGCAAGTCATAGAGGGTGACCCTCTCTTGTTCCCCAGGCTTGGGCCTAGTTGTGAAGCAGAGGGTTGCCCTGCATGTTGAATTGGAGGTGGTGCCTCCCCTTTATCCAATTTGAGGCCCTGAGTTGTCTCTTCCCTCAAAGTGTTGGCCGGGGAATGAAGAGGAAGCAGTGGAGAATGCACGGTGGGGGACAGGGTCTCCTTTTTTGGTGTACGCAAGGAGGTCTGGGTCTGGGGTGGTGGAGTCTCCAATTTTGGGGTACATGGGGTGGACTAAGATTTGTTGGTGTTTTTGTAGGGGCAACTAAAATGAGAAATCAGAGCTCACTGAGAGGTTGTGAGTCGATTGTCACGAGTGTAGGAATTTTTGTTTTTGGTGGCTCGCCTGGGCTTGCCTATATCCCAGGGCATGGTGCGAATAAGCACAGGGATAGTGGGGGTGCGATGGTGGTCTGGGTAGACTCGAAAGGCACGTAGAGTGTGAACGGAGAAGTCAGGAGGGTCGAGAGACATAGTGTTGGAATGGTAGCTTGCAACGAACAGGAGAAAGAACGCGCCTTGGACAGTTTTAATGCCTATGGGGGCCATTGAAACCTCTCCCATCACCATTGAAGGTTGTCAGGATTGGTTCAGGATCTTGGTACCTGTGGCCTGGCTGGAGAGCTCGTCCTAGTGCTTGTCCAGGTGCACTGAATTAAAATTCATCAAGGTGTGCGTCATGGGGAGTTATATCCTCGGGGGGTGACGGCTTGGGACATTAATTCTCCTCGCCATATGTCTCAGCCAGTTGTCCTCCCGCTCTCACCTCATGTCACCCCATCCGGGTGATTACGAAGAAAAGTATTAATGGAGGGTGAAAAATCCATTTCAATCTTGAGAACAATGATAAAGAAGTAGATTTATGGTTCAATTAGAAAAATAAATTCCTCTTCAATACTCTTGTTATGCCAATTATCCTTTATGGCTATGAAGAATGGGGTTGCAATATTTCTAGAGAAACCTTGAGGAGAATCGAGAAAATGCAAAATTAATTTATAGTTTATAATATTAAAATTAAGAACAACACCCCCTCTACGATTTTCCTCTTAATGGGGGGATTTTTCCCATTAAGAGTAAGGTTATGATTAGGTACCTAATGTACAAGCATAAGATAATTAGCATGAAGGATAATAACCTTCATAACATTGATTTAAATACCACTAAACATCATTTGAGGCTTAAGAAAGGATCGTGTTCGACTACACAAGTATTCCAACAGAGGACAAACACCTTCAGTAACCACTCACACAACCAGATCAAAGATCAACACACTGATGTTTTGACGTGGTAAAACCCCTGAAGGGAAACATCCATGACCCCAATCAACAAAGCCACTTGGAGCAGTTTATTAATGCAAAAGAAAAATATTACAGAGAGATTTTACAAGAGAGTTTCTCACAATCGATCATCGGCAAATGACCCCCCATGCTCTTTAAATAGAGATCATGGACCAATCGGGTGTTAAGACACAAATCAATGTATCCATTAAGATCGAGGAGAATATGAAAATCATTCTATGTCAGAAACATATCGTGATCGTCATATTTCTTAACTAAAAATGCATACTAAAGAAACACACTTTTACCTAATGACACATTAGACCAGGTAGATCTTAACTAACTCCTAAGTGTCTAAATATCCTAACATCCCCTCTTAAGAACAACTTGGGATAGGATTTAAGGATTTACAATAGTGACACAATAGGATAAGGAAGGAGGCATTAGAACATATCCCCCCTTAATGACAACTTCCCGAACTCCTAACATAGATCGAAGTTTGGAAAACTTCGCTTCTGTAAGAGACTTTGTGAAAATGTCTGCAACTTCATCTTCTATAGGGAAAAGGAGCACTTCAATAACTTGATCATGACTGAGATTTCTAATTAATTGCATGTGTATCTCGATGTGTTTGATGTGTTGATGTTGAACTGTGTCTTTGGCGAGCTTGATAGCACTCTGATTGTCGCACCAATGGATGGTCGTATGTTGCTGATGGAATCCAAACTCTGAAAGGATCTGTCGAAGCCACAAGGATTCCTGAATTGCATTTACTATTTCTTGGTACTATCCTTATGCCAAAGAAATTGCAATAGCTTGTTGTTTCTTACGGACCCAAGTGACAAGTCCTGAACCAAAGCTGAAAACATAACCTGTAGTAGAATTCTGATCATCAAGGTCATTGGCCCAATCTGAATCAATGAGACCAACCAATAAAGGAGTCCCCCCTGAACTGTAATGTATCTAGAACTGAATTGTACCCCGAACATACCGAAGTATCATTGTAGTTTCTTTCCAATGGATTTCATGGGGTGTTTGCATATATCGAGCAACAAGACCAACAACAAAGGAAATATCGGGACGAGTATGAGTCAAGTATAAGAGGCTACCAACTAACTCACGGTACAAGGTGGCATCAACTTCAGGAGAAGTACAGGTGGAAGCAAGCTTAAATCCAGATTGGAAGGAAGAAGGGGTTGGTTTGCAATCTTCCATGTGAAAGCGACGAAGTAGGTCACAAGCATACTTAGACTGGGAAAGAAAAATTCCTTCATAGGTTTGCAAAACTTGGAGGCTAAGGAAATAGTGCAAAAATCCTAAGTCTGTCATTTCAAATTTCTTATTAAGGCTAGTTTTAACATTGTTTAAAATTTTTGAGTCACTACCAGTAACGATAAGGTCATCAACATAAAGGACAAGGATTATGAGATGGCTTCCTAATTTCTTGGTATAGACATTAGTACCACAATGGTATCTAGAAAATATGGTGTCAATAAGAAAGTTGTCCATTTTGGCATACCAATATCGGGGAGCTTGCTTAAGACCATAAAGAGATTTCTTAAGGCAACGAACAAATCTAGAGTCATTCTGGACATGGCCAAGAGGCTTTTCCATGTATATTTCTTCTTGCAAATCCCCATGCAAGAAGGCGGATTTAACATCCATCTGATGGACCTCCCTTTTTTGTGAGGCAAGGCACCAAGGGCAAGAATAAGGCTGATGGAATTCATTTTGGCTACACAGGCAAACGTTTCATTATAGTCATTTCCTTCAACTTGGGAAAATCCTTTGGAAACCAACCGAGTCTTGTGTCTTTCAACACTTCCATATTGGTTTTGTAGACCCATTTACATCTAACAAGTTGTATTCCTTTTGGAAGAGGTACAAGATCCCAAGTATCATTTTCCATTAAAGAACAATACCATTCATTCATTATTGTATCCCAATCTGGATGACCTGAAGCTTCTACAAATGTCTCTGGATCGTGAGTCTATGAACCTTGAGCCAAAAGAGAAGAGGCTCGTTGTAACTGAGAACGTGTTTGACGTTGATCTGAAGGATCACTGACAAGATCACCAACTACTTCTCGTGTTGAATGGACCCATCTAGGAAGCATTGGTGTTGGTGTTGGTGTTGGTTCAAGTTCAATGGACTCATCTGGAGGAAGGTGAGCAGGCGGAGGTGGATTTTCATCCTTATTGTCATCATCCAAATAAGAAACCTGAATAGGAACAACAGAAGGCACAAATGTAGAAGATGGCTCGAAGGCCGAAGAAGGCACAAACACCGAAGATGGCTTATGGGCCAAGAGATTTTCATCAAATTTAACATATCTTCTAATAATAATTTAATTACAATGTGGTTGAACAAGTCACTTTTAGGTTGCAATGCTTTCCTTTTCTCATCAGGAATGTGAGCCCATGCTATAATGCCAAAAAAACAGAAGTGACTTATATCTGGTTTAATTTTAGTACATGCCTCTTCCGGTGTTATATTTTTAAAAACCTTTGTGGGAGAGCGATTTACTATGTAATTTGCACAGTTGATGGCTTATTCCCAATACTTTAAACTTAATCCCTTAGATTGGATCATACAATTATCCATTTCTTTTAATGTGTGGTTCTTTCTCTTAGCAACACCATTTTGTTGTGGTGTATATGGAACAATGTGTTGCATTTGGATGCCATGTGTAGTGCAATAACTTATAAATTATTGTTCACATATTTGCCTCCATTATTGTTAAGAATCAAATATCAATATAGCATAGAAATCCTCAGAAAAAGTACTCAACGCCTTGAAAAAGAGATAATTTCAGATAATAAGCCTCTTCAAGGGAGCAACCTCCTTTTACCCCACTTAAATGTTCAAGTACAAGATGATTCCAAATGAAAATGTCTCCTTGGTATATATAGGAGACTAGGAGGTATAATTATAACTAATGGAATAAAGTCGACATAAATAAAATAACATTACTAATGTAATATGCCCCAATTAAGGGGTAATGAGCCAATATTAGGACTTAACATGCCCCTCCCCTTGAGACAAGTGTTTTCCGCAACGCTTGAGTAACTCTGGATGCTTCTCTATAAAATACTCATCTTCCCAAGTGGAATCTTCAGCCGGTAGTTTCTTCCATTTAATGAGATACTCTGAAATGGATCTATTCCTCAGTTGGCGAATTCTTGTTTCAGTGATGGCTTTAGGCTCCAATATGATTTTTCCTTCCTCGTCAAGTTCTAAAAATATAGTTTGAACTGGGATCTTGTTGCCTATAACCTTCTTTAAGCATGAAACATGGAAAACTGGGTGTACTCATGAAGATGCAGGCAACTCCAATTTGTATGCCATAGTACCAATCTTTTGCAACACCTTATAAGGGACATAATACTTTGGTGAGAATTTATTATCCTTCTTAGCTTGCTTGAGGGACATATGTTTGTATGGTTGTAGTCTTAAAAACACCCAATCCCCTACTTCAAAACTTCTTTCACTACGATGTTGATCTGCTTGTTGTTTCATGTGATTTTGTGCCATGGTTAGGTTGTCCTTTAATATTTGGAGAACTTGTTGCTGATTATCGATGTGATCTTCCACTGCTTGAACCTTAGATTTTTCTTTTAGAGAAGAAGTGATGGAAGGACGGTGGTATCCATAAAGAGCCATAAATGGTGTCATTTTTGTTGTAGTATGAAAAGAAGTGTTATACCACCATTCTGCCAAGGGTAACCATTTGAACCATTGTGTTTGTTTATCAAAGACAAAGCAACAAAGGTAGCCTTTGTTACACATTATTTTCGTCATCCCTATGATCGTTAATGATGTAAACCTATCTGTTGCCTTCAGAGGGGTCAGTGGCCTGAGTTCCTAAAGAAAGAAAGGAGAAGAACTTTTCCTAAGAAAAGAAATTGCATTTTCCTATGTAAAAACCTTATAAAAAAGGAAGTTCGCAGGTTGTTATATAGGCAGGGTGCGAGAATGACCCATTCTCGCAGGTTGCACTATAGTTAGGGTGCAAGATGTTCGCAGGTTGCTCTATAGATAGGGTGCAAGAATGCCTACACATGGGAAAAATGATCGTTTTCTCGAATCTTCTAGAAGGAGAAACTTCTATGGTGAGGTGGCATCCGAATGGTTTGGATCTTACTCGCTTTCATGATTTAGTGGGATCATCCTAACCTCCTCACCTTATCCTCTTCAACTTATAAAAGGAGAGGAGTTCTCATGGAGAAAGTTAGCTTTGTTGGTTCATGAGCTTGTTCTTGATTGGCTTGGAATTATCAGCTTGGTTGGAGTGGCTTTGAGATTTTCTTTGTCAAGATAGATTGTGAGTAGCTATCAGATCTATAGTTTCAGAATCCTTGGAGAAAGAGGTGTGTGGGGAACGAAGGACGGTTGGAAGGGACCTTACGACATCAAGGCCATGGTTGTAATCTTTCTTTCACATTTAATATGATAAAGTAATATGATTCTTTCTCATAAAGCTATTTTCACTTTATTGTATAATTCCTTGATCATATACATAGATTGACCATTGAATAGATTGTGCTTTCTTCACTTTGGTTGGTTTGTGTTGTCTTGGTCTTGACTGCACGAGAGCACTGGAGCGAAGCGGGAGAAACAAAGACCATAGGAAGCGATAATAAGGTATGTTATTTGTTCTTGCCTCCTATTTAATTCAATGATCAAAATCTAGAGAAAGAGTCGTGTTCTATCTTTCTTTGTTCTAGATCCAGGGGGATCTAGGGAGATCGGTTAGTGTCCGCACCTACAGATTTATCCAATAACAAAATTGGCAATCGTACTGGGGAACATATTGTTTCCTAGTTAGTCTAGTTTCCCTTGCTTTGATTGCTTGTTTTCTGGTCTCTGAGTCTGTGGGAGATCCATCCAGGCTCTCTAGATCTGAAAGTTCACTCAAATTTAGCACTTTTTCAAATTTTTGCTTGTTTACAGGCATTCTCGCACTGTACCCTTTAGTGGCCTGTGAGAATCATTGATGTTCGTACCCTACTGTTCAGTTAGGTGCAAACTTCTCGCACCCTACCAATGTCTAGCCTGCAAGAATGCCTAATTCTCGCACTGCACTCTATTGCTAGGCTGCGAACTTGTTTGTGAACATTTTTGGATTGGGTCTGGTCGTCTTTTGATGACCCAGTTTTTCTTTGATCAACTAGATTGAGCTTTTGGAGCCTATAATGGTCTGCTTACAGTTTGCTTGACATCCTTTGAGTTTCTTTTAGCCACTTTTGCTTTGTTGGGTTTTGAAGGATTATTCTCTTGCTTTGAGTGTCTTTCAATTACAAAGCATGTGTTTTCTTTAAAATTGTTTAGGGAAAGATAAGATTTCTTCTGAATAGTTTGCTTTAAAAGAGAACCTTTAGTTTCAGTTTCTTTGTTTTAAGAAAGTTCATTATTGTTTTTAGTGAAATTTTTGAAACAAAAAGATTTAATTTCTTGATTTAGATTGGGGGCATCCTTGCATTTGAAGTAGTGAAATTGCATGATTCTTGGCGTTTTTTTATCTTAAATTATGAAAAAAATTCCCCCTCATGGACGGGGGGAGCCATGAATCGTGCATTGGTGTTCAGTGCCTTTTTCTCATTTCTTGAGAATCTTGATATTGATGAGTTTAATATATTTTGGGACATCGTGCATATGGGAATGATAAATGTTTTCTCCTTCTCATAGCATAGCTTTCATTGAAATGAAAAGATTGCATCTGCATATCTTTGCATAATTTTTGAGTCGGTCAAAACACAATATTGTTCACGCCATCTTCCTTTTGAGTAACAACAGCCATAAAATAAAGCGCTTATAAAATTGATTAGACATTTTTATGTTTTTGGTAGCAAACCTACATTAGATTAGTTGTAGGGCATTAGAATAGGTGTGAAAGATAACTTTCCAAAGTTGCAAACAAACATAGAATCTTGAGTTAGGGAGCGGTTAAATCCACTTATTACATTTTGTCCTGGGAATCCCTTCTAACACAAGGGTCAATCATGAGGTTTCATTGAGACTGGTAGAGTTACTCACCCTGCTTTGTTGGTCTTGGTGTAGAGATTTCACGTATTACGGGGGTCACTTGAAGGTATACCCACAATGATGAGTGGAAGCCTCTCAAGTTGATTTCAGGCTAGATACCCTGCCCTTGCGTGTGGATCGGACTGTCGACTGTCCCCCCAGGCTTTATTGTTGTTAGTGGTAACCTTAGTGGCCTATCTCTTTAGGGTTTTTACACAAGGTGACTGTGGAGGGGCAAGTCTTCACGGTACCTGGAATTGATGTTGGCCAAACTCACTCGGGCTCCTTGGAGGGTATACCCATGATTATGTGTGGGAGCTTGCACCAGGGTGTAATTCCGTTAAGCAGATCGTCAACGTAACTTTTCCACCCGCTCTATCTTAGCCCCTTCTTACATTGTTCCTGCGACGTTGGATTTCATCACCAACTAGTGCGTTCATTGTGAGAAGGNCCCTAGTGGACTCTAGATTGGATTTATTTAATGGCGTCAATTCCTGGAATGACCAATGAAGGAACCCATGCTACCTGGGAACCTTTTGTTTTTCCTTCTTATGGAAACATTGGTCCTCCTCACATCGCTACTTTGAGCCTTCCAGGTCTCACGATTGGATTGTCGGTGTGGTTGTTTTCCACTCAGGTAAACCCAAATGCAGTAAGTGCTTCGGTCATAAGCACTTCCCCCCAAGAACATCAACCTCATGTTGATCCTTCACCGTCTTCACCAATAAGGTCTTCTTCGCCTTCTTCGCTTGCAAGGTCACCTTCAGTTCCATCTTCTTCATCGAGCGAAAGTTCTGAAGCTAGTAACTCGGTGAATAAGAAGAAGAAGAAAATAAAGATTAAGAAGAAGAAAGATAAGTGAGGGTCAAAACCTCCAACCACTGTCAAACATATTGGAAAACAACCAGTTACTGTTAATCGTGCTGGGAGTGTTAATGATGTCAAGATCGCCCAAACAACTCGTAAGCCCAAGTACCCTTGCAGGCTTTGTAAGGGTAGACATCTTCTTAAGGATTGCCCTGGTATATCAAGGGTTATAGAAGCATGGTCTACACATCCTCGCCAACCCATGTCGTTAGCCTCTGAACAACATGTTGATGACCCCCCGTCAACCAGTCATGATATGGTTGGGAAGAAGAAAAGTAGGGTCAAGTTCTTGTGTATGTTATGCAAAGGGATTCATCTCACTCACCTTTGTCCTCATATGGACGAAGCCTCGAAATTACTGGAAGAAATGACTATTTCACAGCCTCAACTTCCAGTCGCTTATCGCAAGTTTTCTCTCAACCCACCTGTAGTTGATGGAATTATCACTTCGGTCCCTTCACCGGTCAATCCGGTTGATCATGTCGCCAATCTGGTCACGTCCTTAGTTGAACCAGTTGACAAAGTGGTTGATATGATACCATCCTCGGTCAATCCCACTCTCCCCTCAGAGAGTGAAACTAAAGTGGTTGATCTGATCCCATCCTCGGTCGATCCCACTCTCCCATTAGAGAATGTCACCCAAGTGGTCGATCCGTTTACACCTGTCGACCCCATTCTCCCCTTGGAGAATGAAACCCAAGTGGTCAATCTGATCTCATCATCGGTTGATCCTACTCTCCCACTAGAGCGTAAACCCGATATTGCCCATGTTTTTCTCGTTGATACAGACTTTGTCGTGTCAGGGGGTATTCCTCCTTCTCCCGTGAAACTCCCTCCAAGTAATGAGGCCATCCGTTTTGATTGGGGTGTGCTACCTGGACCTCGTCTTCCCTCTCACATTCCTTTCCAGATTACAGTGCAAGTTTGTGGTCGGGACATTCCTCAGACGCTGATAGATGAAGGTTCATTTGTTAGTATTTTGTCCTCTTTTGCTTGGCAAGCTTTGGGTTATCCTCCACTTGTGTCGGTTACACAGAATCTGTTAGCTTTTAACAGAAGAACTAGTCAACCTTTAGGGACCCTTCCTCAATTTCCTATAACTTTGGGAGGGAAAACTGTCTTTATTGACGTCATGGTAGTCCAAGACCCCTTGGATTTTGCTTTACTCCTTGGGCGAGATTATGTCTATGCCATGAAAGCTATTGTGTCTACTCTTTTTCGTGTGATATCTTTCCCTCACGATGGACGAGTTGTGACTATTGATCAACTTTCATTCATTGACCCTGACTGGATTGCCTCCCTAAATGGTTCTTATATGCAGACGGTATCGCCCCCGCCACAGGTCAATTATGTGGCGTTGTCGCCCATGGATTCAACTTCTGATGACTTAGATCTAGTAGTTGACATGGTGATCTCTTCGATAGGGTTGTTAGAGCCTGATCTCTTTACTCCTGTAGCAACCCTCGACATGGTTTCCTTCCAGAGTGTGTCTCTTCCTTCTAGTGAAGACCTCTTGGAAGCCATGACCGAGTTTTGTCCTTTGACATGGTGTCATTCCTGAGCATTGTCCTCTTGGAATCCATGATCAAGAAGAGAGAAACCAAGGATATTTTTTGCATCTCTGAGGCAACCTCGTTAAAAAATGAAACAGAGGTCTTTGAGCATAGTTTTCTAATTTCAAGCTCGTTAAAAAATGAAACCACCGAGGATAGTTTTTGCGTCTCTGAGGCAACCTCGTTAAAAAATGAAACAGAGGTCTTTGAGCATAGTTTTCTAATTTCAAGCTCGTTAAAAAATGAAACCACTTGAGGATAGTTTTTGTGTCTCTGTAGCAACCTCGTTACAAATGAAACAGAGGTTACGAGCATAGTTCTTGTTTCTACGTCAAGCTCATTAAAAAATGAAATAGTATTCCCCCTCTCTATTTGAGTCAAGTCCTTTGTCTAGTATTTGAAGCTTCATTTCATTCTCCTTTGCAATTGGATGAAACGAAGCTTGGGGGGCATTTTTCTTACAGCCTCTGGACTTCATGCTAAAGTTGAGCCGCTAGTTTCTTAAGCTGGGGGCTAAGTACCAATCATCCATGTGTTATGCGTTGGGAAGTCACAAGCATAGTTTTATATGGTTCAAGCTTGTGTAAAAATGAAACCACCTACCTCAAGCATAGTTTCCTCTGGTTCAAGATTGTGTAAAAATGAAACCAGGTCCAAGCATAGTTTTGTTTAGTTTTTAAGCTTGTGTAAAAATAAAATCTATGCCAAGCATAGTTTTGTTTTGTTTTAAAGCTTGCGTAAAAATGAAAACAATCCCGAGCTTAGTCTTTGTTCTTTCTCATGCTCATAAATACATGAGAATAAGTTATCGAGCTTAGTCTTTGTCTTTTCTCGTGCTCGTAAATCAATGAGAATGTAACCGAGTATACTTTTATCACTTTTTCGGACTCGTAAAGGTTATACGGAAAAGAAACCCCCATGGAGTCCTCTTTAAGCTCTTTTCAGACTCTCTAAACATGAAAAAATCGTCGAGCGAGCTTGTTATTTTCACGCTCGATAAAGTATTTGAAGTACGCGTCTGGTGAGCGATAATTTATCTCTTTTTCGGTCTCATCCAGGCTATTTTACGAAAAAGGAACTGAGAGAGTTCTCTTTTAAGTGTTTTTCCAAACTATATAATCTTGAAAAACCTTTGAGTTTTCTATCTCTAGACTCGTTAAACAAACATTGACAGACCCGTGATGGGACCGAACCACTCCTTCTTAGGGTTCGTTAAACATACTCCAAGGGACTCGTCCGAAGGATGAGCTTACATTACAAGCATATGTTATCCTCCTCAAGATTGCGTAAAAATAAAGAGGTACTCGCCAGAAATGGTGGGGGAAAAATTGGGAAAGAAATGTATCTAAACATGTATTCAGTGGAAGAGTCGCTTTTGAACATGACACCCTTTTACTTGCCTTGTGTCTAGGTTGGAAAATCCACTTGTCTCCTGATCATACTCCTTTATAAGATTACAAATTGGTCTGTGATCCCTATTGTTGAGTCATTATCTTCCAAGACAGTTGTCGTGTCGTCAATATGTTCAAAAAGATGTCCAACCTGAAAATCCTTCTATTGCGTCGGCCATTTCTGCAGTCTTTAATCCTTCTATTTCATCGGCCATCTCTGAGTCAGTCTTGAATCACTTGTTACTCTGATCTACATCAAAATCTGTTACTCATTTCGTGTCATTGATGTGGGATACATTAAGGCCCTCCTGTAACGAGTCTTTTCCTGTCGACTTCAACTCATTATCCAGGAATTAGACTTAGAAACTAATTGGTACCTTGGAACTTGCATGCCTCAATGGTAGGTTTCCTCGCTTTCGACAGTGGGTTTTCATAATTGACCCCTGATTGGAAGAT
>ML799221.1:109568-153865 GCA_009831015.1 Picea engelmannii | reverse complement strand
ATACACTATAGCAAATACCAAATAGGAAGCCATAAAGAATTTTTTGTCCCTTTTGTAATGTGATAATTGGGATGAGATCTCGATGGAAATCAATTTTCCCCAGTCAAAGATAGCATGTTATTTAACTGTAAAATATAAAATATAAAGAATCATGCGAGAAATGGTAGCAGTGCTTTCCTGGCCTGTCAACCTGGTAAACAACCAAGCGATTTCCCGAAAGGGGGGTTTTTAAAGGAGTCGACCTGAATCTTGGTTATGTCTTCTGGAATAGACGCAAGGTTCTCCAAATATTCAGGCAAGAGATCCAGGCCATTTTCATGTTTCTTCAGAATATCTCTCCAGTCTTCTCCTTTGAAGGTAAGTGTTGGCTCTGAGAGATTCAACATCTTACGAAAAACTTATGGTGAAAGGGAAATGGGGGAATGATATTGGAGTTGTATAATTCTCTGGTTCGACACATACTTCTCAACACACCATGCAACAATTTATTTGCAGTCAAATACCTCAAATACACACCATGTGCGAACAATTTCGGATGTACAGATTACATCTTTTTGTGCAGGAGGAGATGAGTAAAATGAATATGCTCTGGACCACTGAAATTTCTGGTCTTCACGACCAAAAATGTTTAAAGTATCACCACAGAACTTTTGTCTAGTTGTTGCTTCCACAGTTTTATGAGAGTATTCTTTCAGCTGGATAATAACTTTGAAATGAATTCTTTCGAAGAGATGACAATAATATAACCTTTGGAAAATTGTGCTTTAATGCAATTTAATGAAAAATCTCCTCGAGCCCTCCATTATTAATGACGATCTTTTCGAAGCCTTCATGATCAATTATTAGCATTAAACCACACTTAATGCATATTGGGAAAAGAACAAAGATGGTGGGGACAGACAAGAGCAATTTTGAATATGGAGTTTTTCATGAACCCAACCTGGGAACCCGCAAGCCAGTGGTTATGAAAGATAAAAAATAATCTAAGTGTTACAAAGTAGTCAGACATACTCAGATACAAAAGAAATGAAATACTCAAGGGCTCGATACCCGGGACAAGTCTTGCGGTTATAATGTAGGTCACAAACCTTTGGGTGTAAAGTGGAGATCGTGGAACTTGGAAGATGAAGGCTTGAACCTGTGAACCCGCAAAGTTGCAAAAATGGTTAAGTATATTATAACAAGGTGGTTGGTCGAACTCATGGCATAGGAATGTGAATGGGGATGAAGACCCGTCAACCCGCGAATCCATTGATTTTTGAAATACGGCTAAGTATAGTAACTAGAAAGGGATAGAAGAAGTGAAAAATAAAAAGGGGAACAAGGGTAGGTATAGAGGAGGGAAAAGAAAAGGAAAAAGGAAATTGGTAAAATAGAAAGGGAAAGGAAATTTCAGAAGCAGGAATTGATCTCAACAACTGGCTCAAATTGCGGGATGATAACCCCCTGTGGGTTGTCAAGAATCTATAATCTTTATGATCAGACGCTTCCATCCATTGAGCTATGGACTCAAAGGTAAGAATATACAAACTGAAAAATAAAAATTTATGTACAAGGAAATGAGAGAGTTTTACATAAATAAACCTTTCAAATGTTGCCCATTAACAGGCAGTGTTAATCTTTTACCCTTCATGTCTTGGAGCATATAAGAATTAAAACCCAAGATCTTTTCGATGATGTATGACCCAATCCAGAGTGGTTTGAATTTTGTGTGCATTGATGGTTTCTCCTTAGCTTTATTCCATAGTAACACCAGTTCTCCCTTCTGAAATTTTTTTACGGTTGTATTTTGGTCAAAATATATTTTGATACTCTGTTGTCTCTGAGAAATTATATTTAGGGATTTACTTCTTTCTTCCTCCAAATTCAACAACTGGTTGATCCTTCTTTGCATAGGTGGATTGTCTTCTGCATCTTTTGTATTGAACACAAAATTCAAAGCATTGAGCTCGAGGCTAATTGGAATTTTTGCTTCTTTCCCATAAACCAATGTGTACATAGACATCCCAGAGTTGTCTTTCAGAGTTGTTCTGCTTGGCCATAACGCACCAATCAACTTTAAATATCAATTCCTTTTATTCTTGTCAATAGTCTTCTTCAATATCTGAATGAGTGTATTATTAGTGGATTTTGCAAGACCATTCCTTTGTGGATAATAGTTCGATGACTACCCCATAACAATTCCATATTCTCCACAAAATTCTGTAAATTTCGAACCAATGAAAATCGAACCATTATCAGTCATGAATTTTTATGGGACACCAAATCTTGACAAAATATTATCTTTGAGAAACTTAATCAACTCTTCATAATCAACTCTTTTTAATGCCACTGCTTCTGGCCACTTTGTAAAATAATATGTATCGGTGAGAATATATATATGTCCCTTGCTTGACTTTGGATTTATTGGTCCAACGACATCAAGTCCCCATTGGTAAAATGGTTGTTCCACAGATATAGGTTGTAATGGCATTGCAGATTTATTCATTTTCCATGAAGATTATTGGCAAGATACACACCTCCTTATCGTAGTATATGAGTCTTTAAATATTGAAGGCCAATAAAACCCAACTCTTATTATCTTATGGGCGGTGGCAGTAGGTGAAAAATGTCCACCACATATTCCTTCATGGAATTCTCTTATTAATTCTTGAGATTTGTTTTCATCAACACATCTTAGTAATATACCATCATATTTCCTTCTAAACAATATATCAGCAATCAACATATACTGATTTGACTTCATCTTCAATGTTCTTCGCTCTTTCAGGTTCATGGTGACTGGAAATTACTCGGACCTCAAGTAGAATACAATATCTCTATACCATTCTGAATCAGCCAATGGTTCTCCTACCAAAATTGAAATCAATCCATCCAAAGAATCAATATTTGCAATGAGCTTACATAAACCTTGTCCTTTAACTTCCTTTAAAGGTTTAATTTCAATATCATATTCTTGAATCTTCGCCATCCAATTAGCCCATTTTCCTTCTCTCAATTGTTAATTCAAAATCATCTTCACCGGTGAGGATGGAAGATAGGAAATGACATGAGAATTCAGTATGTAATTATGAAAGTGCGCCACCACTTTCTCAAGAGATAGAGCTTGATTTTCCAATTCTAAAAACCTCAATTCATAATCATGAAGGGTTTTTCTCATGAATCTAATTCAGAGTTCTTCACCCATGGTATTCCTCTGAGTAAGAATATATGCAACAATTGTTTATGTAGTGAACAAATAGATGATGAAGTCCTTTTTCAAAAAATAAATTGATCGACTTTACAATACTTGCATAGTTGGGGACAAATCTTTGTACAAAGTTGACCTTACCAAAAAAGGATTGAACTCCTTTCTTAGATGATGGGGGGTTGATTTCTTTTATAGCTTTAACTCTTTCTGGATCTATATAGATCCCTTCCTTTTGTTGAGCACTCAACACACCCTAAAAAGCCTATGTCGATTTTCTACTTTTTGGGTACCACTTGATCTTTGCACTTTCTGATTCGATTTCATTTTTTGTGAAAATGTTTTGCCTTTTGATTATTATCATGACTCTCATTAGCTTTTCAAACTATTTTTAGACCTTTGAAACCCCATGACTTGAAAATCCTTAACACCTGAAGAAAGAAGCAAAAACCAAAACACTTCACCCGACACACTCAGATTTGGCATCAAAAGGAATTCAAAATGGTAAAGAACCACTTGGGAAATTTCGGTCTATGAGCGCTAATATTCATCGGCATCGATAAAAAACAAGTTTTTTCTGCGCAAATGTTTTATAAAAGGATATCGTCGATAGTCAATTCATCTTTGGCATCGGTAAAAGACGAGGGAAATAGTCGTTAATCAAGAAGGAGAAGATATCACTGATACCCGACGCGCCTATCGGAATCGAGGAAGACCTAAAAGGATCACGATAGAATTTGTGACCATGCTAAAGAGTTCCCTTGACCATCGATCCCGATGCATTTCGGCATCAGGAATTTTTTGAGGAAGCTAATCTGTATAAAAAATGTGATAGCTATCGTTGATCACCGATCCCAGATACTTTTCGACATAGGAACTTTAAGGTATGTTTCCAACCGAATAACTTAATGAAAACCCCAACTCCGATTAATACACATGGATTAGTCCATGTGTCTTTACCAGATTGGAGAACCGTACGATCTAGTTTTACCCCGAGTCATTCTTGGTTCCCTAGGTCCAAGTCACATCTTCGAGTCAGTTTTTCCACGATAGCATTGTATGATGAGATTGATCGGCGTCAGAAATTTTGCGAGGGACATCGATGAAAAAATTCATAGTGTATCCCCGATCCTCGATCCACCCACTGAGAAAGCGACACTATGGGACGTTTTAGCACTAAATATGATTAGATTCGGAGCATTCAAGGGACTAATTAATACCAAATCCCGCATCAGTTGCTACCTCGTGTGCCAATCAACATGGTCCTTTGAAATCATATATAGATCACATCACCCCCTGTGCCTCCACCATCAACTCACGATGAATTTAAGTTACAGAGATTCGGCAGCAGATTTGTTTTAAAATTTCACTCGTCACTCGAATTCAATGGTTGATGCGGCACGGTAATTTTTCATTGGTTTAAATCCTCTCGAACCGTGGTAAGCGGAATCATTCTGCGTGCTAGGAAATTCAGATCATCTGGAGAAACCAGACGATCAATTCGAGAGCTACAGAGGTCCTGTGAGTATCAAATAACCAGGTTTAGAAGGTTTTACAGGTATGTACCAAGTCTGTGGATTTTACATGTTTTCACTTCATATATATATCCAGTGTTGCTCTATACACAGTCTTTGAAGATTTATTTCGATTGCAGGAACAATGCCTCCAAGAAAGTCAACCACTAAACTATCACCAAGGGCGCCTAAGCTGAAAGAACTAGAATTAGGTGAAGGCTCCTCTCCAAGGGTCACAAGACAATTGGAATTCACGAAAAGAATGGAGCTGGTCATCAAAACATCAACAAAGAAATCTTACATTCAGCCTTTGGCCTTTGGAGATATAGAGGCAAGCATGGGGTCCAAAATGACACTCCCACATTGGGGAGAGATCTTTAAGAAAATCAGTTGGGAGGAATACCCAGAATACATCCCACACAGTGATCCTGATGTCAGAGCACTCGATGATGAAGTGTTCCCAAACATTCGGTGGTCATACCTGCATATGGTGGCTAGCAGAACCCCTGTCTTTTTCTGTGTCGAACTCCTGAAGTGGCTCATTGACCACACGGACACACAAAAATGTTTGATCAATGACGACAATGGCAGGGGTGTCGGAGTGCTCCTTCAGGTGAAGGTCCAGAAGTATTACAAGCTTAGAGACTGTGAGGAGTGACTGAACATTGATTTCATCATAAAATTATACAAGCGCCACGACACCAGTTGGGTGATGGCCTCATGGTGGAGATAAGATAAGAAATACACCAACCAAAGCATCGGATGGTACCAAATGACCAACTTAAGGGAGCCATACATCTACCTGATGGCTCTCATCTTTTGGTTGTATGGGGAGAAAGACTGCTCCAGATTTTCAGAGGCATGGATGCCTCTGGCTTACACAGTGGCCATTTCTGGGAGTGGCTTCAACTGGGGAGCCATCATTTCTAAGCAACTAAACATCTGCATACAATAGGCTCAGACACCAAAGGAAGGAGAGACACCAACCTTCTACATAACTTCATACTTACTGGATGTCATGTGTGCCAGAAAAAAAAAAAATCGGCATGAACCTGAGATGGCACATCACAGAACTCCCATTCCACGTATATTTCAGCATCTTATGGGAGAACAGGGAAAAAAAATCTTACTCCCTCATCTGCGATGAATTCATTGCACGTATTTATTTTATTCTTTTCAAGAAAGAATGACTGAGACTATCGGTCGTGTCCAAAAATATGATATCAAAGGTCGGCCACTCATATCTAGATGAGAGTGATACCTACATCAAGGTGTTCAGGGCCATCGGAGCACCCCATCTCCTACTAGTGCATGTCCCTGGCCAGCTTGTAGTGGGAGAGATATGCTACCATACCATCTTGCAAAGCTACATGCCACTCTGGTCAAGGATAAAAAGCAGGCATTTATACCTTATGGATTCCATGTAGGCTTCTACTTGGTGAAAGACACCGCTCAATCCAAACAAGAAGGGTTGAGCCAATTGGAGTTCATATTCCAAACCGGTCGATTCTGCAAGCACGACCCAAAGGGTCTGGTCTTGAAACACGCTTCTCAAGTGTCGTCCTGCTGGCCATACGCCCATGAAAAATTTGAAGATGAAGTATTCACAGAAAATGCCCAAGACTGGGATGAGGTGGTGGCAAGCATGGTCGACCCCAAAATGACCAGGTTCAGAGCCATGAGAATGTACGAATAGATGAAAACCATAGAGAAATCAGCTCAAGAGGCCCTCAGAGCTAGGGAAGAAATAATAGTGGTCGAAGCAGCAAAGGTTCCCCTAGTAGCTCCAGTGTAGGACAGAGGTTTCCCTATGACGCAGGACGCATGGGAAAGGGGGTTTCTCATGATCGATCAGGCACAACGAATAATTGATTAGCTACAAGACAACCTGTACCTCACAGGAATGACGAGGTCCCCTATCGACAACCCAGATGAATTCCAGACAAGCCCAAGTGGCCCTAAATTGATAGACATTGATGAAATCTTCGGGTTAGACCACCCTAAAATTGCAACGCCACAAGATGGGTCACCAGGGGGTGTTTCAATTTAGTCGGAGACAGTCGTAACATCAGGGAGATAAAGTGTGCCAAACCCTCTAAGTGAATTGATAAATATCTATGATGACGAAGAGAGATCGGAAGTATCCCTGGTGACCCTGGTACAGATCATAAAGAAAAAGGAGCCAGAGAAGACACCTTCCCCAGTTCCCAACACTCAAATTCGGGACTTTCCACAAAATGAAGAAGAGGTCGAGAGTGTCTTATACATTGACTTGCCTGATGCACCAGAGACCCAAGCAGGTAGTCTAAATGATGATTCAGGGTCGGGTGAACAAAAGGAAGAAACTCCACAGCAGGAAATTGGTGTCTCGGTGGTCGATAATCAAGTAAGTAGCGAGCCTACCCCCGATGCCTCAATTTCAATAAATACCCAAATCCCCGATGAGTGAAAAACAGAAGCCTAGTATTTGGAACACAGTGAGAAGTTTAAGAACCCAATCTTGAACAAATATATACCATCAGGAGCCTGGGAAATACGATCACCTGGGGAGATCAGCAAATCCTCGAGCCCATGGATGAATTCGCTGACATACATGCCATTGCTTATGACCAGAAAAGGAAATCCATTGTGCAGAGGACCATCAAGAAGAGGAGGATCACTCTGGATCACTCCATCCTCATCACCACAGAGGAAAATCTGATAAATACAGAGCATGCCAAAACATATGAACTTATAGACGCAGGGATGGAAATCACCGATGCCACCCTGGACAGAGAAAAAAGGGATGAAGAGGTGTTATTTTTTGCTCTGAAAGAGTTGGAACATTTGTGCCACTTGGAAAAATATTACCAGGACACCACACAGGTCGCAATGTTCCTAAGGAGCAAATTCAAGGAGGCCTACAACAAATTTACAGATGAATGACACCTATTCACTGTAAGAATAGTCGAGCTGTAAGAAGACACCCTCATGGCGTTGGCCACGTGCAAGGATTTGGAGAGGTGGTACAAGAAGGCACAACAAGTCGTGGAAAGGATCGACTATATCAGCTCAGTTCAGCAGGGTTGAGATATAGAAGAGCATGGCATCCGGGTGTTAAAAGAAAGCAACCTTGATCGCATAAAGAAATCGGTTGAATATTGAGAAAAAATGGCTTGGGAACCTCATCGGGAAATCCAAGAGAAATGGGCCAAGTGAAAAAAAAATTGGATCAATATCAACTGGGTAATGAGAGACATCGGCCTCCCCGAATTTGGCACACCCGATGACTTTGTTGACTTGCGCGACATAGTCAAATCGCATGCCGAACAAGACTCATCATGGGCAGAGGAAACAGCAAAGGTGACAGACATGGCACCAGGTTAGGTGCGATAGTTCATGGAGCACCCAATCAAAGCTTAGGCCATGTTGCAACAATTAAGTGCCAGAATAGTCAAGTATCAGGCACAAGCAGTAGAGATAAGAGAGATTCACTCGGCCCCAATGGAACAACATAGATTCCCATATGCCAACACATGCGAGGATCTCTTCATCAAGTGGTCGGAGTACAAGAAGAGTCACCCACTTAAGTGAGATCCTGAGATGACTCTTAGAAAGACTGATAGAAGAAAGCACCATGTGGCGAGTTTTGTTTTACTTAGTTGCACTTTAGTATTTATTTTTAGTTAATAGTATGTTATAAATAGGAGGATCAACCTATTAGCAAAGGTCGATGGTTGTTGCAAAGACCCTCATTTTTGGTTTTGTAAAGAACTATTTTAGAGCTGCCTTTAATTGAGAAGTCATGTTTAGGACCTGAGACAAGTTTGTGGTTTTCATCAAAAGCATGTATGATTGGATGTGGAGAAGAATTATTTCTTATTTTGTCTCATGAATGGATGTTATAGCGAGTAAGAGCTACTAAATATGTTGATAACTTATCTGACTCAATGTTTTGCAGTTCTTTTCTTTAAAGATGAAATTAAATCATTGTGTTATTATGTGATTGATGATTAGATTTAAGTGAATTATTTTACTTGTCATCGTTTATCGCATGCATGTTTTCTTCTGATAAATTGTATCTCGGTCAGTAATTGGAATACCCGCACGGTTAATTTATTAGTACTAGGCCTATGGTAGACAATCATTGTCTGCATGCTAGAGTGAAAGGGTTATCCCAAGCTCAGCCTCTTCTCCAGTAGTTAAGATTGTTCCCACTTTGTTACGTAGTTGGTTTATATCGGCTTTATCTTATATCAGTCCCGCCTAAGAGAAAATACAAAAAGAGAACGTACGAACTGAAAGAGAAATCCTTCACAAGAAAATGTAATGCCCATCGATTATTTTGGTCGGATCGCAATATCTAGAGAACCGTTCCACTACTAAACGTTGCATAGTCTAATTGAGCCTTGATGGCGAGTTTAGTTCATGATGTTGAGTCAAAGGGATTTACGACCCCTCAACACCTTGCACACAATATGACCCAACATTTTTCCTTGAGTTACAACAAATAAACATTTCTTTGGATTTAGGGAAACACCATATAATCTACATCTGTCAAAAACTTTTCTCAAGAGATGAATGTGATCGCCCCTGTTTTTTTAATGTATTGTTAAGTCATCTTAATAATCCTCCATGAATTTTCCTATCAACCCCTTAAAAGCATGATCCATGGCCCTCTGAAATGTGGCTCCTACATTCTTTAGACCAAAGGGCATCCTGGCATATGCATATGTCTTCCAAGGTGTTATGAATGTTTTCTTTGCTCTTTCTTCCTCATCAACTAAGACTTGGTTATACCCAGAAAAACCATCTAACATGGACATGCAATTTGATCACGTGACTTGTTGGAGAAGAAACTCCATGTTAGGTAATGGATAATTATCTTTTACACTTGATTTGTTAAGATCTCTGAAATCTACACAAATCTGGATCTCCCCAGTATTCTTTCTTATTATTACAGGGTTTGAAATCCAATCAGAATGTCTAATGGGGTATATTATTCCAGCGCTTTTCAACTTCTCCAATTCAACCTTTACTAGCGGTTTTAATTTTGGGTTCATCATCCTTATCTTCTGCTTGACAGCCTTTGCCCCTTATCACAAGGGAATAATGTGTTGAAATAGTCTTTTATCATATGCCTTCAAATCATCATAACTCCATGCGAACACATCAACATATTCTTTAAATAACTCGACATATTGATCAACTTCATCAGTTGTAGAGTCAACCCCTAAATTGATGTATTTTGGGGAATTATCAATCCCAATGTTAACTTTTCTTATTTCTTGGGCCTTTCAGGATGAGGCTTCTTCTAGGAGGTTTTTAACATGATTGTCTCTTGTAAAAAGAGACTCGTATTGAATACAATTTCTCGGGATAATAGTTTCATGGTTGTCTTCATATTCATCGTCATTCATAAATAAAAAATCCAATTCTTCATCATTTTCAAATACTTGTAAATATTCCTGGTTATCAGGTACAGGAGGTCGAAAAATTATTGTTACTTGAAAATATGTTTTTCCCTAAACATCATCTGTGTTTGACAATGAGGCCTTCAAAGCTAATGAATTTGCCTTATTATTTGTATCCCTTGGGATGAAAGATATATTGAAAGAATTGAAAGCTTCCATCAATTCGTTGACTCTTTTGAAATATAATTTGAGTCTTTCCTTTTTTATTTTATATCTCTGGGTAACTTGATTTATTACCAACTCGGAGTCGCCAGTCACAATTAGATGTTCTATCTTCATTTCTCGTGCAAGAATCATTCCCTGGATCAAAGATTCATATTCTGCCTCATTATTGGTACATGCAAATTCAAGTTTGATAGCATGTGGATGCACAATCTTCCCTGGACTTACAAGGACAATTCCAGCTCCACTCCCAGAACTTGAACAAGCTCCATCGAATGACATCCTCCAATAAACTTCAAATGGATGCTCTTGATTCTCCATATATTGAATTTGATCCAAGATTTCAATTTGTTCCATGTCTACGATAGCATAATTTATGATCCCAACACCTATATAATCTTCCATTAGTTCATTATCCTTGTTTTTGAAAGAGAAGGGTCTCATGGGTTCACTAGGAACCTTAATCATTGCTCCTTCTTTTCCTGGTAGCATCATGCAGCTTCCACCATTCACTATCTATCCCCTAATCATGGACAACCAATCTCTCCCTAAAACAACTCCATTTGCAAGAGGAAGGTCTACCACGATAATATTGAAAACTGTAATAATATGGGGAGTTGTCGTGATCCAAGTATAAAAGTCCTTGATTTCTCCATAAGCTAGTACTTGTCTGGAATCAATTGCATATATACTTTCACCAGTCTCATAATATTTGGTACAGTTCATACCCAATGCCTCCATGACTGCCATTGGCATAATATTATTGGTTGCATCAATATCAACTAAACAATAATGAAGTGCAACATCATGATTTTCGATTGAAATATAAAAGGGCGGGATTTTGCCTCTCAACTTGACGATTGATTTGTTCTAGATTTGTTTCGGACTTGTCACAACAACTTCCATTTTTTCAGATGGATCATCCAACAATCTCAAAATATTTTCCCTTTGTTGGGGAATATTTATTGTTTCTGTAAAAGGAAGAGTTATCCTTAGTTTACTCAACTCCTCTACGACATTGTATTTCGTCTGGGTTGGATTTGACATCAGGTGTTGTTTTTTGCTTCCAAATCTATTCGTCACATTCTCGTTTTCCTTTTTCTCACTCATTTTTTCTTTTTCTTTTTATTTTTCTTTTTCTTTTTCAGAATCATTTTTATTCTTGGATTTATTTACAAACACTCGTTTCTGGGCAACATTCTCCTGTGAGTCGGGGTCATTGTTTCCTTCTTCAAATATATGCATGGGTGTCTCACATCCATCCATCTGTACAACTTCAAAACTTTCATCAGGTGAATAATAGTTCTCTTGCTCAACCATTTTCTCATCATATACATCATCTAGAACAATTTCATTGGGGGTTGGTTTCCTGAGAACCCTTGGCATTTGCAGATTATCAATGTTCTCAAACCTCACTCTGTTTTCTTAGGGAGTGTTCCTTCTTTGCTCTTGGACCGACATTCTCGGATTTTCTACATAATTGTCCCCCTTCTGATTCTAGTTATCTCGTTATGCATTTGCCTGATAGTTCTATTCATTTGTGCAATTTCAATTCTTTGCATGGTTTATTGTGTTGCGATAGGGTCTACCTTTACATCTGGTATGGTTCCCTTGAAAAATCCTCCTCCAATTGTTTTATTTTGGGTCAATCATGGCTTCAGTTATTCGATCTTTATTGAGCTAGAGGCTCCTTGATTATCAATACTTAATCCTCCCAGTTGCCTTTGTACTTTTCCCAGGATAATGTCGGGGTCGACACCCGTCTCAATCATAATTTCTTCCATCTCAGTGGCTTTAATCATTGCTTCCTCCAAGGTGTCCATCTAGGATGTTCTAATAGCATATTTTACATTTGAGGGAATCGCATTCTTATAACAACCGAGTATGACTAGGTCATTAGGTCTTTTATCTTCTGGAATCTTATTCAAGGTTTTATTGAACCTCATATTAAAATCTCGTATTCTCTCATTCTTCCTCAAACCAATATGGGTGAAAACGGTGAGAAGGGTATGATATGCAATTGGAGGGGCGAACATAGTCAGGAACATGGCTTAGAGGTCATTAAACGAGCCAATTGACCTACTGGGTAGTGTTGTATACCATTCATAAGCTCTTCCTCATAAGGTTTGAAGAAATAACCTTACCATCACATCGTCATACTCAACACGATGAAAATCACAAACATCAAAAAATAAGTTAAGGTGCCCTTTGGCATCAATTGTTCCATATCTAGAAAATTCCTTCAAGGTACCCTTAGGGAGGTCATGTTGCTCACCTAGTATATTTAAAGGGGAATCTCTTACCCTTCCTCAGTTTTCGAATCTTAGGTTTTCTTGATTTCTTGCAGCACCTCCTCCACCTCCTTGTCTCTCCTCATGAGGTTCTTCTTGCGGTTGTTCATTTCTTTATGCCACGTACATAGATGTCCCATGGATATGATTTCCACTTCCTAGAATATAGATTTTCTTTCTTTTACTTCTGGTAATGGGTCCCATGTATTCTTCCATCTTCAATGTCGACTTTCTCATTATGTTGCTCTAGCTAGCCTTTGATTTCTTCGGTCTTGTCGCTCATCTCTCCTCTCTCTCCAGAGAATTTCTCTTTCTTCTTCTCGGGCTACGGTCTGTCAATACCTTTCTAATTATTATCGGGTCTCGACTGTCATTATTACCAGATTATATAGTTGATGTAAGATGCTTCATTGATTATTCAATACAATTTCCAGGTGGGGTTGATCAGCATGGGGAAAAGTCATGTATTTTCCAAAAGATGATAAACCAAATTTCAAATTTCTATTCACTCCCCAGTATGGTTGCCAAAAATGTTGACACTTGAATCCATTAGGACTGAAACGACAACCTCACGAGGATACAAATCCCCCTGCATTTTTATAGAGGTGGTACTCCTCTTTATTTTAATATTTTCTTGGGACTTTAGATTTTCAGAATATAGGACTTTGCAGAAGTCTGTCATAGTAGTCAAAGAAATATAAATATTGCAAGAAAAAATAACAAGAAATAAATTGTTTTATTTTCTTTTTAAATAGAGTTCCTGAGAAATGACTAGGAACCACACACCTCATACACTTGAAAAAGATAGACAAAATTTCCTCACATCCATCATAGTTAAACTAAAGATTTATGATCACATAAAATAAAAGAAGATGGTCTGCATGCATAAGAGAACTTTAATAGAGTGAAAACATGGGGAGCTCAAATAAAGATAATGATAGATCAATCTCAAATACTTTATACTCAAAACTCAGAGTTACAAAGTACAATCAAAACTGATCCCGAAATGGTTCTCTAGGGATTTCTAAAATATATATAGTATGTTACAAAGCCTTGAAATTTTAAATGTGTTTTTCCTTAGGATTGGGATTGGGGATCTCGTCGTACATAAAACAAATATACACAAGAATTAATATGTAGAAAGAGAATGGTGGTCGATATCGGAGTAGCGAGACCTGGAAAGAAGACATGGGGAAGTTATCATATTTCGACTAAACCTTTCTAGTTAAAGAAGCATAGTAATTGGATGAAAACTGATAAAGAAAGAAAAATGTGATTAGCATGAACTTACTATGATGGTGTCTCATTTCTTCACTTGCTTGTTGTTGTCCTTTTATTGTATTCATCAACAGTTACGGGAACTGTCTCAATTGTTTCTTTCCCTTCGTTGGTTAATTTGTTAACTGCCTTTTTGAACCATTCTTCAATATAGTTTTTCATTGGTGCAACGTTTGTCTCATGCCGGATTTTAATGTTGAATAAATCACCTTCCAAGTCTCTTAATTCAAGAGAAATACCATGTAATGCTTCCTCAATATCTTGGTTTTTCACGGAATAATACACTAACCAGTTGTTTATTTCTTCATCATCATATTCAAGTGTGTTATAAAAAATTTCAGCTAATAACCCCTTAAATATCTCAACTTGTTCGTCAAATTGTTGATTTGTTAGAAACATTGAGTTGAGAATTAATTTAGGGTCTTGTACCTCGCTAGTACTCCCTGCTAGGTCTATCTTCGTGAGTCTTTTGAACAGTTCTTCCCTTTTTAGTATTGCTTCATTGCATGCTTGAACAATGTTACTTAAATTTTTAATCTTCTCCTTCCAGCAAGCATTTAGCTGTTTTATTCAACTAGAGGAAGGTAGGTCCTCCTCTCTTCTTATTAGTTATGTCATGTTAGATATTTTGATTCCAAATGGTAATACAACATCAGTGTAAAAACCTTCTTCATTCTTCAAATTAGCTTGCAAATATTCATGGAAGGCATGTGCCCTGAAGCCAAAAGAAACAATATTTTTTGAAACTTCCCATGCCTATGTTATTAGTGACATTCTCTTTTTAATATTATTTTTTACATAACTCCAGACCATTGTGAGTAGACTTGAAGATCCTTTCAATTTATTGGCGGGTGTGGCTTGTATGACCATTGACAAATGATTTTCAAGGATTGGAAGAGGCATTAAGGCATCTTCCAACTCTTTGATTCTTTCTTTCAACTTAGTGTTTTTTGCTTCTAGACCACTAATAGAATCATCAAGAGCATCCCCGATTGCTCTGTGAATTTTAGAGATTTGGGACGACTGCATATATTTTAGGTCAACCTTTGAGCAATATTTTACCTTCTTATTTTTTTGATCACCTCTTTCTATAATCAATTGTTTAGATTCCTTGTCAAAAACAACACTTTAGAACGTAAATGACTCTTCTTCATTGAAGGTCTCATTTGCAACGATCTCTAATTATGGATTTTGTTGGTCCATATTTTTCGACTGATCAATTGTGGGAAACATTTTCTCAATATCTGCCTCGAGCTCCATGTCTTCAAGAGAGAAGCTATTGATGTCATTTTCTATGAAGCTATCTTCTTCCTCTTGCACTACATTCTTCCTCTTTTTTCTCACAGGGAGCTTATGTGAGCTCTCAATTTTTCCAGGGGGGGTTCTTTTCTCCTCCGCCGCTTGAACTACTGTTGGTAATCTTTCTGATTGGGTGAGCCATTGGAGAATTGCTCCAGGATGTGGTAGTCTTGGAAGTAACAACTAGAGACTGGGCGCTTTTTTCACTAGGACCCTTTCCTTTTTGCTTATAAAACTCGTTACTACTCAGTATTGTTTCCAAGTTACCAGCATTGTGTACAGGAGCGCCTTGGTTGTTATCTTCTTATTCATTCAATATAGTATGAATGAACAAGTTGTTGAATCCTACTGACAACATATGTTCCACGAAGATTTTATTAGGGTCAAACCCCTTTATCCTTTCAGCATACTCCAGGTTTACATTGTTTAAGTGATTCACAAACTCATCAATTTTATTTATGTTTCTGAATACGAAATCTCCAATTTTCCAAGGCAAGGGGATGAATTGATTTTTCCTCTTTTCATGAAAAAAGTGCGGTGAGAAATTGTATTGCCTTGTCACTTTTGTAATAAACAATTTATCAGATACATGGTATGGAAGAAAAGAGATATTTTCTTTGGAACAGAATATCTTGATAACACTGTGATTTTCCGTCTGTTCTATCGTTCTCTTTTTCTCCAATAATTTGTTATCCTGGTGGTATTTTTACCAAACAAAGGTCCTTTAAATATTGAAACAAAATCATTGTAAACTTCGTAAAAATGCAGAGAATTCTTGTGCCTCCACAATGCCTGATACCAGAAGATAACTGGATCTATTTCATAGTTCACCCTCTTACTTATAGTCAAATTTGGAAATT
Organism: Picea engelmannii; assembly: GCA_009831015.1. Taxonomy (NCBI): domain Eukaryota; kingdom Viridiplantae; phylum Streptophyta; class Pinopsida; order Pinales; family Pinaceae; genus Picea; species Picea engelmannii. The sequence continues at coordinate 137,821 of ML799221.1, read as the reverse complement.
GATAACAATACACTATAGAAAATACCAAATAGGAAGCCATAAAGAATTTTTTGTCCCTTTTGTAATGTGATAATTGGGATGAGATCTCGATGGAAATCAATTTTCCCCGGTCAACGATATCTTGTTCTTTAACTGTAAAATATAAAATATAAAGAATCATGTGAGAAATGGTAGCAGTTCTTTCGTGACCTGTCAACCTGGTAAACAACCAAGCGATTTCCCGAAAGGATTTTTTAAAGGAGTTGACTTGAATCCTTTTTATCTCTTCTAGAACAAACGCGGGGTTCTCCAAATATTCAGGCAAGAGATCTAGGCAATTTTCATGTTTCATCAGAAAATATATGCAGTCTTCTCCTTTGAAGGTAAGTGTTGGTTTTGAGAGATTCAACATCTTACGAAAAACTTGGGGTGAAAGGGAAATGGGGGAATTATTTGGAGTTGTATAATTCTCTAGGTCGACACAGACTTCTCAACGCACCAGGAAACAAGTTCCTAGCAGTCAAACACCTTAGGAACACACCCTGCGGGAGCAATTCCAGATGTCAAGATTACATCATTTTGTGTAGGAGGATATGAGTAATATGAATATGCTCTAGATCACTAAAAGTTCTGGTCTTCACGACCAAAAATATTGAAAGTATCACCATAGAAATGTTGTCTAGTTGTTGCTGCCATAGTTTGATGAGAGTATTCTTTCAGCTGGATAATAACTTTGAAATGAATTATTTCGCAGAGATGACAATAATATAACCTTTGGAAAATCGTTCTTTAATGCAATTTAATGAAAAATATCCTTGAGCCCTTCATTATTAATGAATATATTTTCATAACCTACATGATCAGTTAGTAGTATTAAACCACACTTAATGCATATTAGGAAAATCATGAAGATGGTGGGGACACACGAGAGCAATTTTGAATATGGAGTTTTTCATGAACCCGCCAACCCGGGAACCCGCGAGCCCGTGATTATGAAAGATAAAAAATAAGCTAAGTGTTGCAAAGCAGACGGTCAGACTCGTATACAGGAGAAATGAAATACTTAGGGGCTCTATACCTGCGACAAGTCTTACGGTCATAATGTAGGTCACGGACCTTTGGGTGTAAAGTGGAGATCGTGGAACTTGGAAGATGAAGGCTTGAACCTGGGAAGTTGAAAAAATGGTTAAGTATATTATAACAAGGTTTTCAGTCGGACTCATGACATAGGAATGTGAATGGGGATGAAGACCCATCAACCCACGAACCCATCGATTTTTGAAATACGGCTAAGTATAGTAACTAGAAAGGGATAGAAGAAGCGAAAAAGAAAAAGGGGAACAAGGGTAGGTATAGAAGAGGGAAAAGAAAAGGAAAAAGAAAATTGGGAAAATAGAAAGGGAAAGCAAATTTTGAAAGCAAGAATTGATCTCAACAAGCATTCTCATAAAAAACTCTTTTCACAGAAGAAAAATTCTTTGCTTCTCGATGACAACAAGGATTAGATTTTGGTTAGCTTACCCGGAAAATGCACATTCTCCTATCAGCTTCTGATTTGCCAAGATCGTACAAGGTGTGTGGAAAAGATAATACACAAATCTAAAAGAGTAGCAACCTGGAAACAAACAATATAAATCCAAATTAATACTTTGCAAAAAAATTAAAAGGGCGTATTTAGGCTTTATACCTCCGGATCTTACTGAAATGGTCGTATTTTGGGAAAACAGAAACCTTTTCAAGTGAAATGAAAAGTGTTCCTAATTGAAACGATCACTCCAAATGCAATAGAATAGTCTTCTCAGCCTAGAAATGTACTAAAATGGCATAAACCAAAGAAGAGGCAATTTGGCTTCACGATCTCGATCTACAACGGGAGCAGGTCTTCAAACAAGCTCTGATACCATGTTCGACTACACAGGTATTCCAACAGAGGATGAACACCTTCAATAACCACTCACACAACCAGATGAAAGATCAACACACCAATGTTTTGATGTGGTAAAACCCCTATGGGGAAACATCCACGGCCCTAACCAACACGATCACTTGGAGCAGTTTATTAATGTAAAAGAGAAAGATTACAGAGAGATTTTACAATAGAGTTTCTCACAATCGATCATCGGTAAATAGACCATTCATTCTCTTTAAATAGAGATAATGTACCAATTGGGTATTAATCTATGGATCTATGTAGCCATTAAGATCGAGGAGAATATGAACCGTCAGATCATTCTATGTCGAAAACATATCATGACCGTCGGATTTCCTAACTACAAATGAATACTAATGCATACTAAAGAAACACACTTTTACTTAACGACACATCAAACCAAGTAGATCTTAACTAAATTCTAAGTGTCTAAATATCCTAACAGATCGGATAAGGATGTTCTCCCTTGACTAAAAATTTAGAGAATTCAAGAGGAAGCCACTCTTCAAAATCGATAAACATTAAAAGCATTACCACAACTAAAGTTAAAGAGAAATTATGGTGCCACAAATAAATAGAGAGTAAGAGAAAGCTAATTTAATGAAGTTACCAACTTAATGAGAACTCTCTAGAGTTCTCATTTTTTTAGAGTGGCTACTAGTAGCACCATTTGTTTGGGAGGTGGTTAAAATTGCAACTTGTTTGAAATCACACTCTTGACATTGCGAACAGAACTCTAAAATTGACCCAAATTTACCCTTGAATCGAAAAAGTGATGCTACCAGTAGCACCACTTTTGTTTTGGAGTTAAAACTATGACCTAATTGAAATTGTGGCCTTGACCACTGGCACCACCACAAATAAAACATTGAAAATCAATGTCTAAATCTAAAAGTGTTATTACTTGATAATTTATTTATTAACTAATTTTATTTTTTTTAACAATTTACATTAAGAACCATGGGTCATCAACCACCTAGTGTTGAGACATATGCGTGACAACGAGCCAACAAGTGTTACCATGTTAGTCGTCCATCTTGTTGATCTTTACAATCACATAGTTGCTTATGGCTTTCCCCCTTCCTAGAATTTCAATATTATTCATCCCATTTTCAAAGATTAATACCACCTTAATCCCAACACTTATAGGGCTATAATTGTTGAACATGTTCTATCCAAGTTGTTCATGATCATATTCCAAGTTGTTCACGACCATGTTAAATTAGTAAATTCTAAAGCTTGTGTTCAAAAATAGATTTTTTGCAATGGGCCACCACTGGTTTTAGACAAAATATTTGACCTAAAAATCGTACCCTGACTCTTAGGCCATTATAGTGGAAGTAAAAATAAGATGGAGAAAATTCCATTATTTCTTTGTTGAATTCAAGAAAGTTTTCAATATCATCCCTAGACATGCATTTGGTTCAACAACTGAAGGGCATATGCTTTCAATATATGCATGTTTCTTGTCTTACTACTCTAATATCGTTTCTCCTCTTACTAAACTATATGAAAAGGTTCTGGGTCAAGTGGGAGTTGCAAGGATTTTATTTATTATATTCACATATTATTGACATTAAACAATGTTGTCCCCTATCTCTCACTCTTTTTATCTTAAATATACGAAAGTTGGAGAAGTTGCTTATCTACAAGTTAGAGTTGAATAAAGGTTGTATATTTTTTTTTATTACTATTATCATCATGTGTTTTGTATATGATTGGGTATTCTTACAAAATTCTTATGAATGAGAAGTTGACATGAAAAAGAGTAATGTTATGGCTTTCAGTGTTTTCAAAAGAAGAGTTATCTAACAATGACGTTTAATGCTAAAAATATATAGTGAATGTTACTGGATCTTATACTTATCTAGGTGTATTGATTATCAGGTCCATACTAGTATGTCCCTTGCTTTTCAAAGTTGAATGAACAAGGGTTATATTTATTTTCCCCTTTTGAAGAGGCAAGGCTCTTGTCTTTAGTTTTGAGATGTTCAATCTTAGATTAATCTTTTCCACAAGGTTGTATCACTAACTCTACTATATGGATGTAGGATTTGATGTATTGGACTTCGATGTCCTTATATCCATTCTTTCTAAATTCATTAAATCTAGAACAATACTTCATGTTATAGTTTTTCAATGTTTAGGATTTACCTTCTAATCACTTAGGTTTAGATTCACATTATCATTTTCCCATGTTGGTTTTATTGCCTACTTGATTATCACAATCTTGGTAAGTAGAAGTATCATTCTCTTATAACTTAGTCTTCTTTGCATCTGGAAAAGCATGGCTACCAATACTCTTGGCATGTAGAGGTTATGACTCTTGCACATCCTTTCAACTTGGATATTACAATCTTCCACCTTACAATATCTCTATCCTTGATCCTAGAGCGTCTAAAATAAATATCTATAGAAAAATTATCGTAACGACCCCGTCGTTATAACAACAAGTGACATAAAACCCAAATTTGTTTATTTACTTTGCATTAGAAAACACAACACACTTAATTAACAATATCATCAACACATCATTTACATGTAAGAACGATCAACATTAAAGCAGTAACAATATTAAGTCAACAACATCTATGATCATCAAAAATCCTCAATTACTCAATCCTAATTCACAGTTAGCATGGCGCACATGTAATATTAACATAACTCATCAAAAATCACATTAATCCAAGACACAAGAATGATTATCTATATCAGTCGTTCATTACATTAAGCCTTCATTTGCGCAAGAGTTTACTGTCTTTAACAATCATTCTTACATCATAATTTCATTTCACAAAAGAAATCAACATCCTTCAATCATACGTCAACATTACTATTTGCTGCTTGCGAGAGTAAACATTCTAAACAACACATGACAACTGAAATTAAGACACGCAATTATATTTTATTCTTAATCTGATCATACATCATCGTTTTGCAACGCGCGCGGTATTTAAAAAGCATAAACAATTAGGAGTCATAAATAGTCCAAGAGTCATGCAATCTAATCATTAACCAAGAATATCAATAAATACACCTAAATCCCAACCACTCTTCTCACACGTTCCTTTGATTGCTACATCATTTTAAACAATAACATATATTATCTATTACTTAGGCTAAGTTAAAGGTATCACCTACTAAATAAATGACCCTACCTCTTGGTCATGCCCATGTCATCATTAGTCGATTACCATGAACATTGAGCACATGATTAAACATTCAAATTTACTCTTGGATAATATTATTGGCGTTATATTGAAATCAAGTCTATGACTCGGTTACCATTTAATTCAATTAAGGAATTCAGTAATATCATGCATTCTACTCTGAATGAAATGTCTTAACCACGGCCTAATTACCATTCACTATAATCAGAAAATGCATACCAAAGTTTGTAAAGGAAATATAATGTAGACGTAGGTATGTTGTATCAAGGTAACACTCTGATCACAGTTGGGTGAGCCCGAGATCTCTCGTTGGATTAAAACACAAGCAGGGCGAATGCTACAGGAGGGAGAGAGCTCATTTGTTGGGTGAGCCCGAGCTCTCTCAGAGGGTTGAGTGATGGGAAGGGTGCTTAGGAGCGAGCCCGTTCTATGTCCAAGCAAGGCAATGGAGGGGCTCTCAGGGTAACCTGTGCCAACAAAACGTAGAATAAAAACACTCTATCAACTGATAGAGGACTAATGTATTTGTCCTACGTCCACGTATGCAATCACCGCCAGCTGAAGGTGGACCAAATCATAGTGTTAGGGACTCTGAAACAACTGAACTTCTGCCTCCTAAAAAAAATGGTGTGAAATGTTTCACTGGAAAATTCTGGAGTTGGATGGAAAGGTAAGAAAGCAATAGTTAAAAAATTCAAGTGTGGTGGGAGGACCCCCCTTAAGACCGTGAATCCTCCACAGTTACCGTATAAGAATTTGTTTTGGTGCCATTCAAGCCTATAAGTACAGAACTGTGAAAGGGCGACCACCAAGGGTTGAGAAGATATTTGTTGTAAAATATTCGTGGTGACACCCTGCGACTGCTCGCTTGCAATGTAAAAAAAAAGGTTGAAAGGGCTAATCAGCGTACCATGCATAAAGCACGAGGGCTGCCCTCGGCTCTCAAGTGAAGTTATGAGCGGGAGGGATTCTACCCAAGTAACCTCATCCATAAACGCAGGGACTCAACACAGCAACAATGCGGAGTGAATAAAAATGACTCCTCAAGTAAATTAAGGGAGAAAAGCAGAAAGGCGACACAACAACCTTTCTAAGTGTAATAAAATGATTTCTCATAGAAAGGCAGAGGCTCAACACAACCACTTTGCTGATTGAATAAAAAAAATGAAATCTCTTAGCAAAATCGCAGAGGGTAGTTAACAAAAACGTTGCGCAAAAGGGTTTTTAACACTCAGAGAATCAATAATCATTCTGAGGAACCCACTAGAGGCGTAGGGAACAACAAGACTAGTTATGGACAGACTTAACCAGCCAGCGCAGAGATAACAAAACCAAAGGGGTGAGATAATAAGGCTCAGAGTAAAATCACTAGGGTTTTTAGGAGATTTCAAAGGTGGACGCAATCTAACTGGGCAAGGTTAGGCAGAAAAATAAAGAAGCGAAGAACCCATAAAATTACACCCATAGATCCAGGAAACCATTTACTACATTCCATCTAAATGTAAATCCACAAAAAAATTAACTATTTACAATTGCGAAATTTAGACATGTGTACCTTAGGAGAAGGTGAAGGCTCTGATGTTGTTGTCATGCGCTCGCGCTCCATCCAGCTCCTGCTTGCCAACCATTGATACCTCACTGGTACCTCCTAGCCAATGTTATGGGTACTCTTCTTCCCCCTGAGCCCCCCGAGCCGCAAAGGGGCCACACTCACAATCAGAGAAAACTAGCTCCTAACTCGCCTCGCGAGGTCGAGCTACCACTCGGTATCCAAGCTGGGTGTCCCAACTCCCACAAGAAAAATCATTCAAGAATAAAATCTGGTAGCATGACCTTATGCATACCAGACATGATCCATTCTCCTCCTTCGCCATTCCTTTTATAGAGTTTTCTTAGTGACTTGTTGCCAAAACCACGATAGATTCTTTTTATTAAATTTATTATTAGGAAAATTCTCTCCCATACACTTGTCACCTGATCCCTTAGTTGCACCAGAAATTTAATTAATTAATTAATTTAATTTTCCTATTTCCCTCACCCACCTAAAAGAATTCCTAAAAGCGTTCCTAAAAACTCTCCTCGATGTCCCTTTATTCCCTTACATTCCCTTAATGACCAACGCCTTTCTTAACGCCTAGTTGAGTTCAAAATTAGAAATTTCTCTAGACTAGATTCCCTTCTATGTTCCACATTCCTTTTGTATTTAAGTTTCTCCTTTTGGTCTAACTTCTAAATTAGCATGTTTTGTACTTAGCCAACAATTAATCTTTTAATAATTTAATCCTTTATTAAATTTTTATTTAATTTTCACCCCCATTTTCTTCATCCCCCCCCCCCTTATTACTTGCTTAAATAAATTTTAGTTCGCAAGACCTACTTAGACCTGGGATTTAAATTATTTAGACTCAGCAAAAATTGTTTTTAAGGGAAAAATTATAATTATTAATCTTTACTCGTGCACCATTAATTTTAAGGTTGGCCAAGTCCTAAGGAGACATAGTTTTCTAGGTACTAGGTTCATTAACTTACCAGTGTTAAAAATCATGTTGTGCCCTTCAAGATGCACTACGTGCTCCAAGGGTGCCACTCGCTCGCATTCATGTTTCATTTGCGTGACGTGCCCTTCAAGACACACTACGTGCTCCAAGGGTGCCACTCGTCTTTTGATTGATTTTGGTAAACATCAAACCCCTAGAGTCAATACTCCGTCAGGTGACCTTGTGGGAGACTAAGGGCCTCTAAGGAATAAGGACCCTGCCTTATTGTGCACCCCTTAGAATCATCGTGAGCGACTGTCACAGTCTGCCCTCACGGCATCATGGATCTCTCGAACTAGGTAATTGTTAACCTACAGTGTGAGCCACGGTGGGAGTGCTAGTAGGTTGTGGTAGGGTTGTTGCCACACCTCTCCCTCAATATATTTGGTTGTCGTGTGTGGCCCCTTTACTCCAAATGTGAGTCTGGTTGGCAAGCTATCGTAAGCCTACATCTATCAATGAACATGTCAGTGATCTATAAACAACATCATAATATACCAGTCATATGTCTCATATGCAATAACATAAATACGCAAACCATAAACCGTCCACTCCCTGACTCGATTCGGAGTCCAAGGAGGTCCATCGATGCCATCGACATCCTCGATCTGTCCAGAGTCCTACACACTCAACAAAAACCAGTCAATAGCACATGTCAATATAAATACAATAAAATAACCTATCATCAAATCCACAACATCATCATAATCCATAATCAAAATAGTCAAACATATAATGGACAGGATCACTTGCACGCAAGTGTCCTCAAAGAATAAGTCCAATCAGGTGTGCGCAAGAGCGAGATGTTACATTATGGAGGAACTTCACATAGCATATCTAAGTAATAGTTGAATTCCATGAAGAAAGCAACTTTATTTTTAACATCATCATAATTATTCCCAAATTGAGAATGATTCGATCATTTTAACCCGTATTAGGGGCCAAGGCTCTCATAGCCTTTATTGTTATCTTGGTTGGATCAAGTTCTATGCACATAAGTAAGTTATGCAAAAGAGAATCCAAATTAGAAGAATGATTCATTTCTAATATTAAATGTATTAGTCGATTCCTGCTAGCTCAATCGGTTAAGGTGCGGGTTTCGTTTGCTAGGCGACCCAAGTTCAATACCCTTATGGCGAGTTTAGTCGGGAGGAGACACCCAAAAATCTATCTATGTTAAGGGTTGGTGCAGCCCAGGGCGAGTGCGATCCTCGGGTGATTTTGATGGCTTAGATGCCCCTGGGTTGTGGTTTCTTAGCCAATGGTTTAAAAATGGTGGCCATGCAAGTTACAGACACATTTCTAACAAACAAGCAAAAAAATATTAAATGTATTATGAAATATTTTTTCCTATTTAAAAATGATGATCACACTTTGAATTTCTTCTCAATTCATTATGAAAACAAAATATAAACAAGTGATGCATGGCAGCGTAGTCCCTGCCAGGTTGGTATGGGAGTAAATGTGACCTAGTACATGCAAGTGGCTAGAAAGTTGAAATACATGTGGTTTGCGTGCAGAACACAGTATTCCCGAATTAGTTCTTCTTGAAAAAATATCAAAAATTATCAATGTTTGAATGGTTGTTGGACACAAAAAAATTAGCATTATCAAATTGGTTATTTTTAAAACTAGGACATAGAAAGCCATCAGAAATAAATAAATTATACATACGAAATATGTATTTGTATAAAGTAGATATTTAGTAAATAAATTATACATACGAACAATGTATTTGTATAACGTAGATATTTAGTAAATAAATTATACATATGAAATATGCATTTGTATAAAGTAGATTTATAGTTTTATATATACGAAATTTGTATCCCTCATTGCATACGTACGCAGTTTTTGTATCGCAGGTTCTCGGGCTGGCGCGCTGAAAAATTGGGTGTGTGATGCTTCATGGTCTACAAATAGCACGGACTGTTCCACGATATACAAAATGAGAGGCGTAGTTGCGGACTATAGAAATTTACCATAAATTAATAATGTTTGTTATACAATACAATAGTAATAACATCTGTTGCACCGAATTACTTTGCTTTAAAACTAAGGGTTTTTTTTGGAAAAAAAAGATATAGCATTGCCGAATTAGTTTTCTTTGCACATGTTTTATAGAGCATGGACGGACTGCTCATTCCATAATTAGCAAGTCTTTGGATTGCGGGTTGTCGGGCTGGCGGTTTCAAAAATGGGCCTCTGTTGTTCTGTGTCCTACAAAAACCATCGACAGTTCCGCGATATACAAATTGAGAAGCGGGCTTGCGAACTATAGAAACTTATTATAAAATAAATAATGGTTGTTACGTATATCAGGAAATTACATCAACATTTAAACCATCAACGTCGTTGAAGACCCAAAAATTAGCATACAATAGGAGACCAAAAATGTAGCATATCCAAATTAGTTTTCTTTGGAACAAACAAGAAGCTTCCTGGAAACCCAAAGTTTAGTATACAATAAGGACATTTTCGAATCAGTTTTCTTTGGAATTTAACAAAAAATAATAATGTATGTTACATGTTTGTGGAAATTTAAATGCGTTTTTCATATAGACTGGGATTGGGGCTCCCGCGGACCATAAAAAGAAATAAGTACAAGAATTAGGAACGTCGAAAGAAGTGTGCGATGGTAGAGAGGAAGACCTTAAAAGAAGAAATTGGAACTTATGAGTCTTTGGTTACAGTTTTCTATTTAAAGAGGACATAAGTGGATTGATAAAGAAAAGAATATGACTGCATAGACTTAAACTGAAATGATAAACAAAACAAGATGGCAGTATAGACTTACTATGAAGCCGATGCGTTTTTGTCGCTGTCGTCGATGGGTAGTGGACTCTTGTTGATCGGTTGTTGCCCTTCCTAGACGAGGCTTTCCATTCTGAGTTGGAACCATTCTTCGATGTAGCTTTTCATGGGGGCTATGTTGATTTCATCCCAGATCTCTATGTCGTAAAGGTCATTTTATAATTTCCTTAGATCCATTGAAATACTATGCAGACTCTGTTCAATTTCTTCATTGTGTGAGGCATAATCCAGTACCCAGTGCTCGTGCGCATCTAGACGATGTTCAAGTATGTCATAAAACTTTTCGAAAGACAACCCTTTTAAAATATCAACTTGTTCCTGGAACGCTTCTTTGGTGACTGACAAGGATTTGAGAATTAAGTTTGGATATTGAACCTGGTTGGTAGTTCTGGCTAAGTCCATCTGGAGCAGGCTTGTGAATAAATTTTCCTTTTCTCATATGACTTGTTTACATGATTTGACAATGAGGTGCAGGTTCTCATTTTTTTTTTGCCAGCATGCTTTTACTTTTTTTGTGTGCTTTGGGGAGGGGAGTTTCTCCTGTCTTATTTTTAGTTCCGGTGTGTTCAGGGCATAGTTGGCAAAAGGGTCCAGCACCTAATGACAGAAAAGCTGTTCATTTTTTAAATTCGCCTCCAAATGTTCAAGCAAATCATTGCCCTTCTTTCCGAAGGAAACTAAATTTTGCGATGTTTCCCAGGCTTCAGTAACTAGCTGCATTCTTTTGTTGATGTTTTTCTCTACAAGGGCTCTGGAGCATGCAAGGAGGGTAGAGGATACTTTCATCTTCATTGCAGTGGTAGAAGGCACGATTTTTGCCAAAGGACTGGAAAATTCTAGTGTTGCAATGAAATCCTGTTCAAATTCGTTGAAGCGGTGTTTCAGATTGGCATAATCCATCTCCATTCCTCCAATGGAATCATGAAGAACGTCACCGGTTACCTAGTGAAACGAGCAGATTTTGGGTGGGGTCATTTGGCTAAAGTCAATCTCTATTCGAGATTTTCATTTCATGTTTGTTACATCTCTCTTTTCAATGACCATACTTTTAGATTGGCTATCAAAAATAGCGCTCTGGATTACGAAGGATTCTTCTATGTCAAAAAATTCGGTCTCGGATATGTCCACTGCGGACGACCCAATTTTTTTCATCTGCTCAGCTTCAATTTCAATTTACAGTTTTCCACTGTCAATTTCGGGTTCCTCCCCATGCCCTGCATTGTTTTTTATCTTCTTCATCAGTGGAACTTTCTGAGAACTATCAATATTTATGCGAGGAGGGTTCTTATCTCCTCCTCCGTTCGAAGATTTCTGGGTTGCTTTCTTACTGGGATGGACAGTCGAAGCGACGCTCCGTGGTGTCGTGCTCTTGGGAGTGTTGGTGGGGGACTGGGTACTCTTCTCACCAGATACTTTACCATGTTTTCTTTACAATTCAGTTGTGCTTTGCAATGTCTCTGCATCGCAATGGGAAGAAGCAGGATTGTTGTCGACATTGTCCCTGTCTTGGGTCAGGTGTCTATGGATAAAAGAGGTGTTAAGGCCAACACCCAGTAAATGTTCTCCAAAAATGCCATTGGGGTTGAACCCTTTTAGCCTTTCAGCATACGTTAGGCTCAATTTCTTGAAATGGGCGGCAAACTCGTCAATCTTGTTGATGTTTCTGCACACAAAGTCTCTGACTTTACAGGGCAAAGGAATGAATTGTTTTTTTTCTTGTCATGGAAAAAATGCAACCAATGGTTGTATTGCCTTGTTATTTCTGCAACAAACATCTTGTCCGTGATGTGGCATGGAAGGAAGGCAGGATTTTCCTTAGATCCAAAGACCATGAGGAGACTGTGATTTTCCTTTTGCTCAAGTGTTCCCTTCTTGTTCAAAAACTTGCTTGTGTGGCCAAACATCTACGGAGCATTCTTGCCTAACAGTAAATCTTTGAAAACTGAGACAAAGCCATTAAAAACTTCATAAAAGCAATGGGAGGCCTTGTGTCTCCACAGGGTGTTGTGCCAGAATGTTATTGGGTCGAATCCACAGTTTATTTTATTGGAAAGAGAAAGTTTTGGAAACTGGCAGCAATACACAATTGTGAAAATCAAGTAGGATGACATATAAAATTTATTCGATTCTTTGAATTGTGACAACTGGGAACATATTTGAATGGAGATTAGCTTTCCCCAATCAAAAATGTATTGTTCCTAGACTGTGAAATACAAAATATAAATAATTATATGGGAAATGCTTGTTGTGGATGCCTGTCCCGTTATTCTTGTAAACAGCCAAGCAATTTTCCTGAATGGATTTCTAAAGGAACTTACTTGGAGCCTTGTGATATCTTCAGGAACTGTTGTCGGGTCTTTGAGGAAGTTGGCTAATATGTCCAACCTGTTATGATGTTTTTCTAGAAACTGCTTGCAGTCTTGTCCTCTGAACGTTAATTTTGGTTTCGACAATTTCAACATCTCCCGTAAGAGCTGAGGTGACAAAGAAACAGGAGAATGGTCGCGCAGTGGAATAATTCTTTGGCCTGGAATATATTTTTCGGCGCACCAAGACACCACCTCCTTACAGTCAAAAACCTCAGGGACGCATCCTACACGAGCGATTCTGGAGGTCCAAATCACTTTGTTCCGAGCGGAACGAGATGAATAGTAAAAGTATGCCCTGGACCATTGGAACCTTTGGTCCTCTTCTGCGAACATATTTACTGTATCTCCACAAAATTGTTGTTGACCCGCTACCATAGGTCTACAAAGACATTTATTTGTTCTAGACGATGAATGAAATGAAAGGTTGGAAGGGCTAATATAACCCTGCGCAAATTTTGGTCGAAGCATGTGAATGGGAGATGTCCTCAAGACTTTCGTTGATTAATGACAATCTAGATGGTTGTTGCATGATGTGTTGTTAACATTAAACACTACTAATTGCATATATAGAAATGTGAACATGGTCGATATTGCAATGAACAATTAAGAATTGCAGATTTTTTGAGCGACCCAACACGACGACGTGTGTTGGAGATGAACAATCGGAAGGGACAAAATAAGTTTTTGCACATCTTGGTTTAATGCGTAATAATGGGATATCTCCTCGAGTTTTTTTCCCATTAATGACAATGTTGGCAGTGCCTGCATGGTGACCTGTTAGCATCAAAGGTTTCTAATTGCATAGAAAGAAAGTACGGAGGTCACGGGTAGGGGAAAAAAAACACTACAAAATAGGGTTGCAAGGTGCAATTGTTGAAGGTTAGGGCGCCAAGGTGAAATTGTATGTCTCGGAACTTTTTTATTGCAATACGCGTAACCCGCCAACCGTGGCGATAAAATTGGATAAGTATGGAGAGCAATAGCGGTCGGTCGAAGGAGTCGTGTGATTATATAGATGGAGACAAAGATATCTCAACCCGCCAACGATGGAACTCATGTTTATAGAAAGGCGACTATGTATATAACCACAAAGAAATAATACAAGGGAAGAAGAAAAGGGGAAAAGGACCAACGAGTCCGCGATGGAAATGTAAATCGTGGAAATTTTGAGTGCAATATGCATATCAGGGAAGAAGAAGCACTAGACTTCGAATGCGCTAACCTGAAACACTGAATAAGAATTTGAGATTTCGTGAATCCGTGAACAGGAGGATCCAAAATAGGGTCAGAGGTCCAGATGGTCAAATTGTATTATTTGGAACATTTGAATGCACAATCTGTAACACGAAAGAGGGAACGATGTCGGAACTCGGTAGTCAATTTCTATGTTGCGAATGTCTGGATGCGAACTATTTCATATTGTTGTGTGCATCTGTCACTTGTAAGATTCATTAGTAAGAGCATAGCAAATGTGTATTAGGAAGCACATTTGTCAACCATGGTACAGTGAAGCTTGCGAGTTCGAGGAGCACACGATAGAGTTGTAGATTTCCAATCCAACAACCGTGGACATAAAATTGCCTAAGGTGTGATTATATACATGGAGATAATGAGAGCCATAATACAGGGGAAGAAGAAAAGGGAAAAAGGAGAAAGGAGTCGGCGGTGGAATTGTAGATCAGGGAAATTTTGAATACAAGATGTGAACCCGGTAATCAATTTGTATATTGCGAAGGATCGGAGTAAATAATTTGAATGCATAATTTGTAACACGAAAGAGTGGATGATGTCGAACCCGCACCTATGTCCAGTTGTCAGTACTAAGAGGTAATTTAGTATTGAAAATAATATTTTAGATTCTGTTAAATACTTCATAGGGATTAGTATCCGTAAACAATGGCAATCTCCACCCCACAAGCCTTGCATTCTGTGTGTGAATTTGTATATCGCAGAACTTGAAGGACTATTTGGAGGACACGGAACAATAGAAGTGCAATGTTGAGTCAGCCAGTCCGTAGCTCCGCTTATCAATTTGTATATCGCGGAATTTTGGGTGCTATTTGTAACACACGCAAATTTGGAGGGCCAATTTTGAGCCCACCCGCCCGAGCACCCGTGATCAGAAATGTTCGTAGGTATGAAAAGGAACAGCTGTCGGTTCAATTCTCCATGCGAGGATATAGATGGAATTGAAATTGGTCCCAACGTGGCAACCGTGGACATAAAATTGGCCAAGTATCGAAAGCAACAACGGTCGGTCGGATTTGTCGTCTGATTGTATAGATGGAAATAAAGATATGCCAACCCACCAACGTTGGAGCTGCATATTTCGTGAACCCGCCAAAATGAGGATCCAAAACGGGTTGAGAAGGTATCCGCAAAGGAGGCGAGGCCCAGACCTTCTAATTATATTGCTCCAGACATTTGAATGCATAATCTGTAAGATGGAAGAGTGGACAATGTCCGGTAGTCAATTTGTATATTGTGGAGACTGCAATTCCAATTGTTTCGTACCTCTGTGTCCAGTTGTCACTAATAAGTGCTAATTTAGTATTCTAAATAAATTTTTAGATACTGTTAGATACTTCACAGGGATTGGCATTCGTAAACAATGACAATCTGCACTCCGCCATTTCTGCATTCCGTGTGTCAGTTTCTATATCGCAGAACTGGGAGTGTTGTTTGGAGGACACGGAAGAATAGAAGTGCAATGTTGACTCAGCCAGTCTGCAGATTCGCTTGTCAATTTGTATATCGCAGAATTATAGGTGCTATTTGTAGGCTACGGAACAATGGAGCCCCATTTTTGAGCTCGCCTGTGCGCCTGAGAACCCGCGATCGAAAATGTCGCTAGGTATGGAATGCGGAATTTGTGCATGCTTTATAGAATATCATGTCCATATATTATAATCCCATAATACATGGGAAGAAAATAAGGGAAAAAGGACGGAGGTGTTGGCAGTGGAATTGTAGATAATATACGGGAACAAGAGAAGGGAAAAAGAACTAAGTATCTCGCAGAAGAACATCAGGGTTCGCAAGCACTGTCCCCGCAGCGACGAGCATAAAATTGGCTAAGTATGGAAAGGAACAGCGCTCGATCGGATCCGTCGTGCGAGGATATAGATGAAGATGTTAAAGTATGAATTGCAGATGACGGAGGTATCTTTCGTACCACTTTGTCCACTTGTCACTAGTAAGAGCATTGTTGATGTATATCAAGAAGGTTGTGAAGTTGTTAGGGATGGAAAGAAGCAACAGATACTTTGAACAAAGTCAATGTGTACGAGGAACCCACGGTGAAATTGTAGATCATGGATATTTTCAGTGCAAGATGTGTATTGCGGAACGATAAGCAGCTGGGTTCGCAAGCATCGGCCCCACAATAGCGGGCATAAAATTGACCAAGTATGGAAAGGAACAAATCACTGACGTTGTTTTGTTGCAACATGTATATGTCGAAACAGGGGACATAGGTGCTGGGTACCGCGAACCCGGGGGCTGGTGCCCAGATAACTGAGCAAGTATTGGCCAAGACAAAGTTATGATATCTATTTCAATATTTTTCATACTAGCATCTATCAATGAACAAAATTTTCATATTTATCTGAATAGTATTCATAGTAATATATATTAATGGATTGGTTGTTTCAAATGCAAATGATCTCCCAATCTACAAGATGCTTTTCGGCTTGCAAATTTCGCTGGAACCTCAAAAAAATTTACTGCAACATGTACATAGCGCAACAAGAAACATGAATTTGCATTGTGGTCTCAAGGACATAAACTCCTTATCATCTATTCATCTTGTATTTGTTGCAATGAGATCAGCAAATGCCAGCTCTCCATAAACATCAATATCTAAATTAAATTAAATGCAATCAAAATTTGGTGTGACTTTTAAGTAATTAAAGCATAAATTGCATATTACAGAAGTTCTTAGGCTGGAAGATGTATATGACGGAACAATGGACATAGTTGTTTAATACCACAAACCCAAACATAATTGCCTAAGCTTTGCCAAAGAGGAATTTTTTTTGTATTTATTCCAATACTACTGATATTAGTGTATATGCACGGATATTATCAAATAGAAGAAGCTACAATATATCCAACAAACTTCACAGGAACATTGTGTCAATAGTTCAGTCGCCTTGTCGTTACTCATTATTAATTCTATTCACAGAACCCAAAGAATGGGAACAACACTGGTCTTCCAATTTCTTTCTTTAAATACAGGGTCGCCACCACATAAGTATGGCCTATGAAAAATTATTCTTACATGTAAAATGTAAACAAAGAACAGGCCAGGTTTTATTTAGATTGAAGTAGTGGGAAGCAAAAACAAAACCTTGTGTTTCATGTTTAACCACACAGGGGAAGAAGGTAGAAAATACAATTAAAACAAATACCATAAATTGGAAAATAATGTTAAAAAATAAACCGAAATTATTCTATATTCAAATAAGGTGGGTTACAAAATACAACCGAGGCTATTTTCGACAACGATTGCGATTTTGTCTGTCATCGACCAATTTAAAATATGCACATTGATGAAGCTTATTCACAGTTTTGTACTTAATCGGTGCTTCCAAGTACATCTATCCCACTTTTTTGAATATCTTCTCTCTTCCAGATATGGCATGCTTACAATGCCTATTTATTCAACATTCCATTCTTTTTCAATTATTAATTTCCCTTTGTTGTCAAAAAGTTGGGGTTTAAGGTGCTTTTCTTGCAATGTTCGTGAACCTTGACATCCGAGACAACTTACAAATTCCATTCAAGCCGATTTCAAAGTGGAAGGAGTCGTTCTATGTCACAACAGCTAAAGCAATGGAAAATAATTCAAGTACGTAGTGACTAGTATTCTCCCTACATTCAATCATTTGTTTGGTTGAGAAGTCTGCCTGAGGATTTGTATGTGGAACTTCTTTGCTTTATTACAGTAAATTGGAAGGAACGTCCAACCCAGATGCAAAAAGCAACTCTTTTGAGGTACATAACTTCTTCGGGTAGTAGAGGTGTGCCAAGTGCATCAAATGTTGTAGAATGCACCAAAACAGGTCTGGCAAGTGTATCAAATGCTGCAAATGGCATCAGAATATATCTTTCTTCATAGCCATGGAGATATGGCGGCCCACAGAAAGGTCTAGAATGTTCATAGGTGACGCCAAATATGTAGAGTCTGCAACTACATCCAGAGGAAACCAAACAAACTTTCACAAAGAACATAACTTTTTGTCAAGTCAGCTACCAGACCCACATGCAGGTCATCATACTATGAAAAATAAACTTTTGCATAATATGTCATTTTATCCACCCATACAGTTTTTGCTACCCGCCTCCGAGGTAGACAAATAGTTGTGCAATTTGTACAACTCGATACACTTTCCAAATCTGTGTTGTTGGAAGAAGCCATATACTTAAACAAGAACTATTTTGCACCCGACCTCAAAATCCATTACAATTCCCAGCAATAAAACAAATAAGTTCAACCAAAAAATCTCCAACGAGCATTTTCAACGAACCAAAGCATCAAACATGGGGAGAATACCAACCAGAACATACTTGTTCTGTTTTTTTCATCCTCTCTGAGTTTCTCTTTGTATAACAGAGTTTTGTTTTTACCCAAAGCTCACGTCACATAAAACTAGGCTCTATTCGTTCATCTGCTCGTCAATCGCATCTCTAAGTTGTCTTACATGTGCATGACCAGGAACATTAGAATGAAGGCACCCTAAAGCGCAACTCTTTGATCATAGAGAGAAATGGCAATAAGTATTTAAAAGCAAGGTTGGATGGTCTGCCATAGATTTTGTGTTGATTCGTTTTAATGACAGATGTTCTCGATATTTTCACTTATTAATGCCAATCTTTTTGAATATGTACGCTCAATAGTGACTACCAGCACGTATTAAAATTCTCATATCCGAGCAGATTGTGAAATCTGACATCTAAGATATGCACAATATTAAAGAGGGACATGACGTCAAGGCCTCTGTGGGTGACACGTTCGTGAACTTTGCCGAAGCTTTTAAGAAAACTAAAACTACACAAGCAAAAAATAAAATAAAAAGTATTTCGCAAATTCAAAATGCATGCAAAAAGAAATTACCAAATCCCATAATATTCGCATGTATATTCATTTTAATGGGAGATGTCCTCCAGTTATTAAAGCCCATCATTCTAAATGCACAATATTAAAGAGGGACATGACATCAAGGTCTATGTCACCGACACGTTCGTGAACTATGTTGAAGCTTTGAAGAAAACTAAAACTGCATAAGGAAAAAAAATAATAATAATTTCGCAAATTTAAAATGCAGGCAAAAACAAATTACCAGATCCCATAATATTTGTCTGTATATTCATTTTAATTGGAGATGTCCTCGAGCTTTCCAGTTATTAAAGCCCATCTTTTCAAACCTGTCTGCTCGGTTCTAACTTTTCAAAGAATATTTAATGTGTATTGGGAAGCGCAGAAGGTAGCGGGGATGGAGCCCTATGTAACAGACATGACTACTATTGCTTTGTTTTTGTTCACGAGCATATGTAAAACGTACGCAAAGAAAAGTAATTTGAGAATGATAGTTGTTTTGCAAGAGCCCTTGAAATTCAAATAGTGTGCAAGCCTGATTTTCATTTTGTATATCGCGGAACTGTCTGTGCTATTTGTAGGACACAGAACAACAGGGACCGAACCTAGAGCCCGCCATCCGAAGAACCCGCCATCCAAAAAATCCTCACTATTTTTTTTGTGTGTTTTTTGTCCACCAGGGTATGTAAAACGCACGTAAAGTAAACTATTTCGACAATGTTAACTTTTTTGGACATGACGGCCTTCAAATTCAAATAGTCTGCAAGTCCGATTATCAATTTCTATACTCCGAAGTCTCCGATTGTCAATTTTCACCCGCCTACCCTGACAACACGCGATGCAAAAACTGATTAAGTATGGGATGACGGCTCCATGTAGGTTGTATATATCTACTCTATTAAATTACATATTTCCTATGTTTAATCTATGCTATCCAGGAAACCTATAATTTGATAAATTTCAATGTTTTTTGTCTAGGAGCCCTACTATTAAAGAAAACTAATTTGGAAATGCTAATGTATACACCATAGTTCGATACAACCTATCCGCGAAGGCACGTCCATAATATTGGCTAAGTATGGAACCCAACTGCGGTCGGTCGGAATGATCACGAAACTCTCGTTGCTGACCGATTGTCAATTTGTATATCGCAGAACTCTCCGATTGTCAATTTTCAGCCGCTTACCCTGTCAACCCGCAATGCAAAAACTGGCTAAGTATGGGATGACGGCTCTGTGGTCCAGGAAACCTATAATTTCATAAATTGCATTCTCTTCTGCCCAGGATTCTTTTAAAGAAAACTAATTCGGGAAAGCTAATGTATACACCGAACACGACCTGTCATAGTCCGATAGAACCTATTCGCAAAGCCGCGTCCATAAAAGTGGCCAACTATGCAACCGAACGACGGTCGCTCGGAATGACCACATAAACGTGAAAAACTGGAGTCAAACGTAGTTTACAACAAGAAAGTAAAAGGGAGAGAACAGTTATATCTCCCACACAGCAAAAGCCATTGTCATAACTATAAAACCATAGTAACACAGAATCCATGTAAAAAGCATCGGCAACCATGAAATATATTTTGAGGCCAACAAACTTTGCGTCAACGCGTAACAGATGCAATTTACACAACCTACAATTCTTTAGTCTGTTATTTTATCTTAATAGTATTCTATGCAAACTGTAGTGCAAAACAAAATGTGACCAAAGATCCAACCGCAGATGCAACATCCCAACATTTGCAAACCCTGGCCAAACAAGAAAAAGCACCAAACAATAACCCAGCTAAGAAGCACTAAAAGGCCCAACTGCAGGCGCAGGACCAGTACCCTACAAAGTCAAATCAAGCAACAATAAACAGCATACAGCGAAGAAAGAAGCAAGAAGCAACCACCCCCCCTAGGAATGATGTTGTTCCAATCGCGATTGCAGAAACCCAAATGTCCAAACTGCAACAACACGAACAGGCAAGCAAGAACAACGAAAACATGCAAATAAGAAATCAGTGGCATGCAAAAAGCAAGCATGGACCACTGAACGAGCAACGCCGCTGGAGCATAAAAATTTTAAAAATAGAAGAAAATGTCTTATAACAAGCCTGTTAAGTAACCATTCAACACTACCAAGCCTGTTAGGTAAACATTTAAGTTTGTCAAAAATGCACTGTAAACATTTAAGAAAAAAATTCATTGTGGCAGGACTCTGACGTATCCCAAAAAAAAAAATTATATTTTTTGTAACAATAGTTCGAATACCACATAATGTTTTGGAAAGCCAAACTTTGGATATGCCACCATATCTAACATTGCTATAAATTTACCTAGCATAAAATGCTAAACCAAACATTCGAATTAATGCTAGCATTAATCCACCCTCGACTAATGCATAACAAAATATATGATTCAAAAAATACCATATATGATCAAATACTTTGGATATGCCAACATATGTAACATTGGGAATAGCGAAGCCGGCAATAAGACCTCCAATCCCTTGTCCAATCATATCATGACAAATATAGTACTTTTTTATATATAAAAATCGATGTTTTCAGTTCCCTGGTTCCAACAATAGATAATATGGAAATATTTGTGGTCAAAGGACAGACTAATATGAAGTCAACGATTTATCGATCGCTATAGTCCCTTTACGCCTACAGCAGGGACTAATAACTCTTTTCATTAAAGAAACTTAATATATAAAGAACTTGTTACTTACCCACAAATTTGGTTCCATACATAATCTTTATTTTAATATCTCATTATAAATGGAATATCGAATAAAAAAAGATATATGGATTTTCTCAACTTTCAAAAAAAACACTTGGCATTGAATCAAATTCAATAACGAGGCCTTGGAAACATTAGAGTAAATACCTTATCTATGTCATAAACATGGGCTTTCCCCATTTTAGAAATCACATGTCCATCATGCGTCAAGTTTAACAGACACTCAAAGTTTGTTTTTGTTTGCTTGTGGACGAATCACATTTTGCTTTATGTGAGAAACTGCAAAGTACAATGAACTCAGAACTCAGAACTCATGGTTTTGTAGACCGAGAAAGAAGGTCAAGAAGATATAACCAGGAAGATTATGCAACAAGGGGAAGTGAGCGGATTTAATGGAAAAATGACCGAGAATTCGGGAAGAACTCATGAAAAGTGTTAAGTATGAGGAGTTTTACCACTGTGTGCATAATCGTTCAACCGGAATCGACTCTTAACTTCAAGGAGGAATTTTATGAATTTGTTCTCTTAAATTCTCAAATGGATGAAGAAAAGGAAAGAAGAAGTGGGAAATAACTCAAAATTATTTTTTTAAAACAACAATGGATGTAGATAACAAATTCAAGGGTGCTTTCAGGGGAAACATCGTAACAGTTGTGTAAGCTTGATTGTTATTGACTAACAATGATTTGCATGAGTGTCACTATGGAAAAACTGATCCAACACCTTCTTTTGACCAAATAAACTAGAAGATGGTAGGAAACAAAAACATGATAGAAGTAAAATTGCAAGTTCAAAACAACAGCAAAAAACTGACAGAAACGCAAAAGCAATAGGAAATTTTTAAAACAAAAAACAGAAGTCTAACTACTGTAAAGCAGAAAAGAAAATAGCTAAAAATTGAAAAGAAGAGCTAGACTACTAGTATACAGAAAATCCAAACAGCGTTAGAACCTTTCATGTTGGTCCCTCATAATGTTTCAAGCGAGAACCGTTAGTGCTGTAGGAAAACAATTTCTCCTGTAATTCCTTTAGAATGTAAGAGTTAGTATCCAGGACAAAAGAAATTTCGAAAGGACCCAGAAATAACACTTGGAACTCTGAGGTAATTATCAACCCCTTAACATATATGATCAGATCATCAAGGTAGATATAGATACTGATCAATTCATCAAGAGTTGTGTGTATAGGTCTTTTAAAAGCGGTACTTGCATCAGGTAAGCCAAAAAACAGGCATTTATAAGTCATGGTACCCCAATTAGTGATAAGAGTGGTCTTGCGAACATCTGCCCCTTTTCCCTTGATTTTACTGTAACCCAAAAAATTGTCAAGTAAGGGCCTCATCTGTGACCTTACAACCTGCTGCAGAAACATTTCCATATTGAGAGGAGGAAAGGGATTTCTCATAATAGTCTGACTGAAAGTGCGAAAATTAATGCAAGTTCTAATATTATCAGTGGTCTTCGGAATAGGTACCCAATTGGAAACCCATTCAGAGTAGACTAGAAACATAATTCCAGCCCTTAAGAAATTTTCCAACTCTCTTTGAAAAGTTGCTTTAACTGCAGAGTTAATAGGTCTTTGGTTTTGCCTAGCTGGTTTCATGCCTTTCTTGATGGGGATAGCATGTTGTGTAAAATTAGGATCAAAACCCCGAAGATCCTCATAAGACCATGCAAACACATCTTGAAATCCACCAAGTGGCTTGGCAAACCTCATTTATTTTTTATCAGAACATTGAGTACATATTTTAATGTTCTTTGAAAATTCCAGTGCCCCAATGTTCTAGGAGATGGTTTCACCCACCTTCATTTGTAACTCCTCTTCTTTATGTTTTTCTTTATTTCCTACATCACTCGATGAAAACGAACTCTCAAGAGGAGTCAATCCCTTAGGAATCTTGTCATCTTCTATGGATATAATTTCCTGGGGCTTACGAAGTTCATCTTGAAAGAAAGCACAACCGCTCTCATCATTAGGGAGGCCCTGCCAAGATTCTACATCATCAAGGATATGTGGATGATATAGATATTGAAAAGAATAATCAGACCTGTGAGGCAAAGGTTGTTGATTAGGAGAAGCTGCAAAGATAGCCAACCGATCAGCCATTGAATTTAACTCCCCCTTAACATGAGTGATGTTGAAAGATAATAGGTTTGAGATAAGTGCCCAAACAGTTTGGGTATATCGTTCCATCAGCTTGTTGTTAGGAGAGTAAATTTTACGTACTAGGTTCACAACAAGCTCGGAATATCCAAAATTAGAAAGGTGACCACAATCGAGATTATAGGCGTGTGTTTTCAATGCCTAATAATAAAGCTTCGAATTCAGTGACATTGTTCGTACAAGCAAACTCTAACCTATAGGACAAATTATGAATTTTCCCTATAGGGGAAACCAAGATAATGCCAACCCCATTACCTTCGTTAGAGTGTGAACCATCAAAGTGCATGTGCCACATATCACCATCTAAATCGATCTGTTCCAATGGAATATTATCCTCCTCAACAAAGATGAAATACACTTCTAGGTCCTCTTCGATATAGTTTACATTAGGTTGTGCAACACTCTCTATGTAGGGTGAAATCCTTCCCTCTCCAAGGACTATAATATTCTTACCATTCCGAGGAACAGATAAATGTGTCTCATCGAGTGAGAGGTATCTGCCTGTTAAGGCTTGCCAATCTCTTCCCAAGATAATTGAGTAATTTCTTACTGGCATATCGATTACCTGAATACTAAGGGTTGTCCTTATTTCAAAGTGTGCGCATAAAACTAAGGTTACATTTTTAATCTCACCTATGGTCGTTTGTTGTAGGCTATTATAAGAGAGCATGCTTCTGGCATTTTCATTTGTACAGGACAAGCCTAGCTCTTCCATAATAATCTTCGACATCAGACTTGGGCCCGAACCGCCATCAATGAGGCAACAATGGGCAATCTTATCCATAATCTTTACAGAAATTTTAGAAGGGGGATTTTTTACAGGTATCTAAAGTTATGTACACCTACTTTATTTACAGATGAATCCTCTTCATTTACCTCTTCAGAGAGGTTGGCTATAATAGAAGCTTTTCCTTCCATGAATTGTTTTAGATGCATCTGTTGTTCAAGGATGACAACGATGTCCAACAGGGTTGCATCTGCTTTGATGTTGGGCAACTGATTCAAGATATTGTACTTGGAAGAGGGAAGAGGGGAAATAATTCCTTGACTCTTATAAACTTTAGGAACCTGAACAGTAGCAGCGGGTGAGGATGAGCTCGGGATAGAAGAATTGCGGGGAGGATCAAATTTTCCCTTGGGAGCAGAGGCTTTGTTCCTAGTGTTGATGATCACGACATCTTCTGGATTTGTGAAATCTAGGACAAAAATGGTAGTTTCGGGTCTTTTACCAAAGATATTCTCTCTGGCACTCTTCCTTACCTCACATGTGGCTTCCTCATGGTGTTCCTCGCAAAATTTACACCAACTTCGAGGCAAGATAGTTTTAGGCTGAAAATTATTTTCAATTGGATTGCTAAAGGGGGTTGCAGAAGAGGATGAAGCTCCAGGGGTGAGAGGGGAGACAGTTCCCTTTCGCTCGAATGCTATCATACGATTATTCATATCTTGTACTAGTTGTAAGAGGGTGGACATATCCGTTTGTTTAACCGATTCTCCATGGGGAAGACCTATTCTTTCAAGTTGTTCTTCATACTCTGAACAAGTATGCAGAGAGGAACTGAGATTATCAATGGCCTTTTCCTCAAGCCTATGACGGTAGGGGGAAGGCAATGTATTGTAGTAATGCATGAAAGTGGCTTGGTTCTGAGGTCGAATGAGTTCATGGATCTGATTGTATAGCTTAGTGAAATGAAACTTCAAAGACTTGATGGTCTCACCATCCTTATAGGTGACATTATAATATTCCCGTAACTTCTCAGCTGGGATTTTAGTTTGCCCATAAGTGGATATGAACCAATAGATTAACTCCTCCCAAGTTGAAAGAATCTTAGGAGGAAGGTCAAAGAAATCGGTTGCAGCCTTTCCTTCCAAGGAATTGACGAATAAGTGCATGCAAGTATCATTGTCATTGGCTCATATGTTATGACAAGCATTAGAAAATGCCACCAGGTGTTTGTTTATAGTGACAGTTTTATTTCCTGAGAAATTAGGAAGATGCTCCTTGAACTTAGGAAGTGGACGAGTAGCATGTGCTAAGTTAAGAGGAGAGGACACATGCCACGGTGTGGTTGTGGCGTCTTCTTCAAACTGAAAAAGCCCATACTTTTTAATAACTTTGGTGGGATTTGTGGTAGATTGGACAAGGATATGGTGGCTATATAAGATACCAAACACTAACGAAGATGAAGATTGAGAAGAGGAAGAACTTTTCATGCCACCAGAGCCACCACTAGATGCGATCTTGTGGATGATAGATGAGGGAAAGAAAGACGAAGTAGATGAATCAGAAAATTTTCTCCTTAGAGCACTTTGTTGGGTAGATAACACAACGTTCCTTCTTCTTATTTCAGCAATAGGATTAATTTCAGGTGATAAGCCTCTTCTTCTTCTAGAAACACGAGAGTCTAAGGACATGAAAGAAAGGCCAAAACTGAAGAAACAAGAAAGTTACTGTTGATTTCTAGGTTGTCTATGTCTAGCTTCCAATCATTCTTGAGCACTAATATCTCGTTCAATTGTTGCCCATGAATGATTAAGCTCAGCACGGGTATTGGCAGTTTATAAAATGGTGTTAAACATATTCAAAGCAATGTTGTTCTGATCTTGAAGACCGGGCTCAATATTGGGTTGCCTTGCAACAGGTACAGTCATTAAGAAATAAAACAGTCAAAGAATCAAATATCAGAAAAAATAAATGTATCGATGAAAATCGAGTATAAAAATTAACCAGAGAGATATTGAAGATCTCCCCAGTATGGTCGCCAAATAAATGTTGAGGAAAATATATGAAATGATCTTACTCAAGCATTTTCAGATTATGCTTGGCTAAAGCAAAATAGACGGGAATATCACCCTATGTTTATAGCCATCAAAAATAAAAGCCTAACTCACAAGTATTGATTACAAGTGCTTAGGCTAGTCTTTTTCACAATTACAATCTTGTTGAAAATTCATTTTAATATGTTTTTCTGAATATAACAATTGTTGAAATAAATGTAGAGACATAAGTAAAGACACCAAGATGATAATCAATACAAATGAGACATAAAGCAATCCTTTAGTTCATTCCAATTCATCAAAGATTCATTCTCTTTACAAAATTTCATACAGAAATTTCGGACGAAAGTCAAACTTAGACATCCCTGATCGAACATACAAAAGGACCACTAACAAAAAATCAAAAACTGAACTCTAAAAGTTGGATCAGCTTGCCACAGATTGCTTCCCACTCGACTCTGCACAATATCCTTTGTCAGTCATGAAAACTAATTCACAAACAAACAATTCTACACACACTATCAAAGATAGATCAACACCTCTGAAAAACAAGTGTCTGAATGATGTAATTCATCCCTGAATCTTGTTGTCTGTTAGAAAAACAGGACCACGGGGCAATAAAATAAAAAAAAATGCAGAAACAAAACACAGAAGACACACAATACAAGAGAGACACAGATTTACGTGGTTCACCCAGTGTGGGCTACGTCCACCAGAGAAATTGCCAGGTCCTTCTTTTATTATTATCCAGCAAATGAAGGGATACAACCTATGTCAAAACCCGTTGTAACTTCCTCTTCTTTCTCTCACAGTCTCCTCTCTCAGAATACAATATTCACCATCATCCATAGCCGCAATACAATTCCCTCATAAAAGAGGGTTGTCTTCTAGGGCGAAAAACCCTAACATAATCTCTACCGTTAGATCTGCGACCTTATAATGAACGGTCCAGATTTACAATGAAATTACAATATACTTTTACAAGGCAATTTTTGCTTCGGGGGCTCGCTTGCCCCCAGACCCCCCAGCCGGGGGGATAGGCCCCCCGGACCCCGCAGAGGGGGTACCCCCCCTCTGCACTCCCCCGCGTGGAAGAGTGTACATACTTCTAGGGTGTAAATACTTCATGGGGTATAAACACAGTTGAAAGCAAGGACTTCTGAATCAGGAAGATAATCAGGCTCCACAACCAACAATCTCCCACTTGGAGACTGATCTCAACAACTCCACCGTTGTTGTATATGCTGGACTCTGAACCTTCTTGGACCCGGCAAATTTCTCATCTTCATCTTCATTCTTGAAGACCAACTGAAACTGAGCAAGAACTCAGTTTCTCCCTGGTTACTCCTTTTGTTAACGTGTCTGTAGGATTCTGGCTAGTGTGTATCTTTTCCAGCTTCAATTGTCCATCTTCCAAGGTGGATCGTATGAAGTGGTACCTCAATTGTATATGCTTAGTCTTCGAATGGAAGGTTGAGTTCTTTGCAAGGTGAATGGCACTCTGATTGTCACAGTACAACTTTTTGTTCTCCTGCTTCTTTCCCAATTCCTCCATGAACCTTTGTAACCAAATCATCTCTTTACTAGCCTCTGTAGAAGCAACATACTCTGCCTCTGTTGTTGAAAGTGCAACAACCTTTTGCAGTTTTGAAATCCAACTTACTGTTGTTCCACCTATAGT
>ML799221.1:81330-105732 GCA_009831015.1 Picea engelmannii | reverse complement strand
TATAATGAACGGTCCAGATTTACAATGAAATTACAATATACTTTTACAAGGCAATTTTTGCTTCGGGGGCTTCGCCCCCGAACCCCCGCTTGCCCCCAGCCGGGGGGATAGGCCCCCCGAACCTCGCAGAGGGTTACCCCCCCTCTGCACTCCCCCGCGTGGAAGAGTGTACATACTTCTGGGGTGTAAATACTTCATGGGGTATAAACATGGCTGAAAGCAAGGACCTCTGAATCAGGAAGATAATCAGGCTCCACAACCAACATTGTCTACAATAAGACCCTACTATCATAAAAAAACAATTATGCTTGTGATAAATTAAGGAATGAATGAAAACTTAACTATCTCAACATAAACTCAAAATCAAACCTTAGTATGCTTCTCCCTCTATCCCCCCTTGTTCCTCCCTTTCCTTTTGCCTTTAAGCAAATTAGAATTGGTTGAAGTAGTTGAACCACCTCATTAATTAAGTTAATTAAAAGACTCAACCAACTTTTTAGTTAGGGGGAAAAGTATAATCATAATAAGGGTTATAAATAAATAATAACTAATAGGTGGGACCCCTTGTGACTCCCATCATCACATTAACATTTGACAATTTATCTCATTGATATTTGAAATTATTTTCAAAAAAATATATTACTCATATATCCAAAGAAAACATGTTGTCCAAAACTTTTGAAGCCAACTGTCATCAACAATAAATAACATAAAAACTCAAAAACCATATTTCCCACTCTGAGATGCAATCTTTCCTTGATTGCTATTGTCACCCTTTGATTTTTTTTTGAATTTGCCTTTGGTTGCGCTGAGCCTTTAGGCCTAATCTCGTTGATCACATGAGAACAATCGTCCTTCAAATGCATCCGGGAAGACACGGATTTATCAGAGCCATTGGAGGGCGAGGAAGGGGCAGCAGTGGCTTTTCCTTTGTCAAGGGCATGGTGGGCCTCGGTTTTCAACCTTTTACTACCATGAGAGGACTAAACTGGTGAGTGCACAGGTGCAGCTTGGGCAATTTGGTTAACAGATGGGGGAGAAGGTAAGGACAAATTGGGCTAGCCATGATGTTGGGAGACTGTCGGGTGGACAATTTCTTGCCATCCATCATTTTTGGGAACCTCGGGTTGCAATCAGACATGAGGGGGCACGGGAATACCAGGGGCTTGTGGAGCTTGGAAAGGAGGCCTTTCAGGCCTAGGTTGGACCACTCCTTTCCCAATCCAGTTGAAAAATCCAGCCTGGAACAATTGGCCTAACTCTTGTGAGTCGGTGTCAAAGTGTATGGATAATCTTGGCCTTTTTGGGCCTCTGTTCCAATTACCTCTCCCTCGGTTGCCTCTGTCATGGCTACCTCGGCTGAAGAAGCTCATTCCTTCATGCATGATTGATTATCAAATATTCTTTTACAACCATACATGAAAACTCCTTAAAAATATGAAATAGACTTTGGCTCAGCAACATATCATACTCATGCAATCCAATCCATATAAATTGTTTAACTGTTGTCAATGAGAAGGGGGTGAACAAAGGGTCCTGGCATATGCAAGGGGTTTGTATTGAGTGAAACATGATATAATGAGGGGGGAAAGAAACACGGGTATTGCTCAAAGACAACACACAATCAACTGTAATGAAAACCAGAGAAAATATCATTGTGATCCAACCAAGAAATTGTGACTTCAGACTGCTTCAATACAAAATTCTTCTTGACTGTAATTAAATTCTAGAACAGGGAGTGAAAAATGAATGCGGGAAGGCGATGGGGTTGTAATTAGCGAAAAGCGAAATAATGGTAGGGAAAGAGAGTGGATATTGTTCATAAAATTAATTAAGTAATCCATAAAACCATTCTGTAAAAGGAAATAACACCAACCAAATAATCATTGTGATCAAATGATCAAGTACTGTGTAAAATATTCAATTGATTCTTTACATTAACATGCTCATTGTTTGTAATCAAATATTTAACACATTTTCATCAAAACAAGACAGTATTCATTCCATAGCAACCTATAGAGGAGCTATGTTTCTTCTTATTTTTCCATTTAATATCTTAAAACAATTCCTAAATGAATAAACAATCACTTATTTCCACTCTGTTCAACATCAAAATCAACTACCTTCCATCAACACAGACATAAAAGCATGCTCGATTTTATCCCTAAAATCCATCTAACAACCAAATTGTAATGAG
The DNA here is from genome assembly GCA_009831015.1 of Picea engelmannii. Classification (NCBI taxonomy): domain Eukaryota; kingdom Viridiplantae; phylum Streptophyta; class Pinopsida; order Pinales; family Pinaceae; genus Picea; species Picea engelmannii. The sequence goes on along the minus strand of ML799221.1, from coordinate 103,535 downwards.
ACCATACTGCCACTGCACCCATGCCTATCTTTGTTAAGATGTATGATATTCATTAAACATACATAATAGGCAGTCAAACACAACGATCCATATTTTAATTGCAAACATCTTGACTTGTCATTAAACACATAGACAACAATCACCACTACCATTCATACGACATTGTGGGGTACACAGACCACTCAATCAAAACGTGAGATCATTTATGTGACTGACATGACTAACTATTTTGAGTCTGAACATCCACAATGACGGGCTATCAACCCAATACAACGAGGCAACAAAAGTATGTCTGATCTCGTCTCACAAACTGATATAAACAAAACCATATTGTTTTAAAACCCATGACCCTCTCTGAAGGCACAATCAAATAATACCCATAACATATACAGTGGATGGCCATGCCATGATTACCACGATTGCAATAGTCCCATTCGAAAATTTAAAACACCAGTCGCAACAATCATTAACTCAACTCATCATGTTGTAGGAATGCCACACATGCGCACAAAGCAATGTTGTGACTTAATCAATTAAAAATAGTGTTGGGTTATCAATTCAATAATCACAATGTAAAAGACAGCGACTGTGTATTCGATTTAACCAATCATCCAATTAACCATGCTAAGCTTATCCATTTGATTATAATAACAAATGTAGTGACTAGATACCAAAAACAACACCATTGTTAACATAATCAACGGGGCGAGCCAGTTTTCAAACTCCGTCAACAATACACCACCAATCCATAACAACCAACAGTATACCCGACAGGCCATAATGGTCCCCTCTATCGACACTCGAACTTGAGAAATCAAGGGTTTGCTCTGTGGACCAACACAGGGAGACTAGAGTCGAATCCTCTCATCGGTGAAAACCTACGATACCAACGGTGCACACATAGGGTATACCACCAATGAGATTGCAGAGAGGGTGACAATTCACGAGATAGGAGAGACTCTGAACAGAGGAGCAAAGGATCCATTTTGGCCTTGTAACAATACTTAGAAAACACAGGGTATAACCCTCGTGGCTCTCCCAATCAACCAACTAACCATGATGAGATAAAACAGATACGAGAAAAAGAAATATCACCCACTACGCAACCATCAGTAGCATGAATAAACCCATGCCCAAGTGAAACAATACATGGCGACACAAGGCATTCAAAACCAGTAAACCCCATGACAACCAAAGACTGGGTATGGTGATTCAAATGCGTGGAGACAGCCAGACACTCTAGACCAAATGAAACCATCCAACTAAAACCAACAAGGATGACAAAGAGCCTCTATGGTTGCTAACACTCGGAATGACCAATAACACTGTGACTTCAAACATTATCGCAATGAAAACCACCAATGATTCATTCCAAAAAATATCACAAATTTACACAGTTGCCAACTTAAGGAAAGCACAGACCCATACATCTCGAGCCAATATCTATTTCATAACCAGAGTAGATTCATGGATGGCGAAAATACATACTTGTAACCAAAAGCACCTTAAAAACACGAGCTTGGCCAAGCGGTTCTTACTCTGCTTGAAAGTCAGACCCTAACCACAACAAAACACAGTTGAACAATAGCCCGACTAGGGTGGAGGCTAGTGGAAGGAGTAGGAGTGACGTGTAGTAAATGCACGTCGTCTCCACCCCAACTCATTCAATTCCTTAGTACATGTCAGCCAGACTCCCATTAACACATTCAATTAAAACATTCATCGGAATTAGCATCCATCACTTGTCAAACGCGCCACCCATATCACATTTATCCATTGCCAACTTATACCATAATGCACATCAACTATATAACTCAATAAATCACATTGCTATTAACTTATTAGCTAGGATAACAATGATCATTTCAATGTCGATGCATGTAGTGTAGCATAAGAGCATAGTTCAATTTCTTCCTTTTGCATTTTGTTTAGGTTGCTTTTATCTCTCTTTAACTATTCTTATATATTGTTCCTAACGTGTTTATTGTGCAGGTGTCATAGTAATGAATCCAGGGACAGATAACAATGATAACAATAGATAACATAGGTCGTTGTAACATAAATTTTGAGCTTATAGAAGCAACAAAAACACATAACATGCCTTATCCATCATCCAATTGTCACAATTAGAACCAACTCATAATAGGCCTTATCCATCGCCAATAAAACCAAGATTTCATCAACCATGTAAGCAGTGTTGAACAGCAACATAAAAATGAAACAAGAAATGGATCTGATCTCCCAATCTACAAGGGGGTCCCACCTACTAGTATTATTTATCTTGTTAGCTTATAATAATAGGCTTTAGCAATACTTTGCAGGCAAAAACTTCGTTGTGATTTTAATCGTCAATAGTAACATCATATTTGGATTAAGTGAGAACAGTAGATTTGTTTTAACCAGTAAATTTAATATGCATGTTGTCCACGCACATGGGGGAGGGCATCGCCCCCCTCCCCCATGCACATGGAATGCATGCATTCCACACCCATGGGGGAGGGCATCGCCCCCTCGGCACCCAAGTCTCCCAAACAACCCGCACACATGTTGTTTGGGTGTCGTCGGTGTCGAGGGGGCAATGCTTGATGTCGCCCTCCTCCCCATGTAAGTGGAATGCATGCATTCCACGGGCATGGGGGAGGGGGGAGATACCTTACATCGCCCCCTTGGCACCCAAGTCGTCCAAACAACACAAACAACACACAAGTTCTTTTTTTTTCTAGAATTACTACATTTAGTTTTGATATTGTTGATTTGCAAAGTGTGGCAACTGCAACTTGCATTGGATCTGTATATGATACTACGTGAAATTATATAATCTATAAATAGGAAATAACACGTAGAATTAGTCTTGAATTTAGTTTTGAGTTTTCTAATACAATTGGTGGTTTAGTTATATTTGTAGTCTCAATCCCTTCTTAGGTTTTACAACAAATGTCACATTCACACTAACATTTTTTTAAACTAATTCAAATTTTCTTTCTTTCCCACTGACATTTGATTAATTTAAATTTGCTTTCCTTCTCACTGGTAATTAATTCTGATATGTTGGCACACTGCTCATTGACAATCCTCCTTCTGTTGTGCTACTTTACTGTGTCAAAATTGATTTGTACATAGCTATTGTGGAGACATTGATAGTTGGCATTTTCCTTTGCCTTCCACTTATCTATCTAGCTAATGCAAGATCTTTGTCACCTTTGGCAATCGATGTTTCTAGGCTCTTTAGTGTAAACTATTGTATTTATATATCAAATTATCCACCATTGATTTTCTCCTGGTTGACCAGTGAGGACATATTTAAACAAAAATGGGCAGGTATATATAAAATTACCTACCATTGATTTGTTTCTCGAGTACATATTTAAACAAAAATGGAGAGGTGTAAATAAAATTACCCACCATTGATTTGTTCTTGGATTACAAGTGAGGACATATTTAAAAAAAAATGGAGAAGTCCACATGAATAGAACACTCACCTTTTAACCACTGATAAGCATTAAACTTGTTGGAGATGGAGATATCATTTTGTAGTAATAGCCTCAAAGGTTGTTAAACTTTAGAGGTATTTTAATTGGGGACTAATTTTTGGGTGAGGATAGAGTTTTTCAAATGAGTAGGAAAAGTTGTCTCTTCAATATCTTGTAGGTATTGTGATACCTCGAAGAATCCAAAAGCGTGAGATTGAAGAAATCATTCTAGTGTTCTGGATTTGGAGAATTGCGGTGGAATCCACATATATATCCATTTATTTTTCATTAATTCTCAACAAATTGGTCGCAATTCCGTCATGCACATGGATTGATGCCACATGTTCTATAATTTTACTTTCTCTCTACCACAACTCAATGAGACACAGCCTATAATGCTTGTGTTTGTCGCCATTTGATCTCTAATTCATTGTACTTTGTATTTTCTCACATAAAGAAAAATGTGATTCATCCACAAGCAAACAAAAGCAAACTCTGAGTGGTTGTCAAACTTGATGCACGATAGACATGTGATTTCTAAAATGGGGAAATCCCATGTTAATGATATAGATAACGTATTTAATCTAGTGTTTCTAAAACCTCATTATTGAATGAGATTCAATGTCGTGTTCTTTTTGAAAGTTGAGAAAATCCATATATTTTTTATTATTCGATATTTGATTGTGTAATGAGATATTAAATAAAGATTATGTATGGAATTGAATTTATGGGTAAGTAACAAGCTCTTTATAGATTATGTTTTTTTAATGAAAATAGTTATTATACCTACCGAATGGTTGGTATATAGCGATGAGTTTGCCCACTGACCACCTATTAATCTGACGTTTGACCAAAAATGTGTGCATTATTTTTATAGTTTTCAATTAAAGTTTAGATTTTATTGTTTTTTTAAGTATTTAAATTTATTTATTTGTTATGCTATTAGTGGATAGAATTGAGGTGTTATTGCTAGACCGGCGGCGGCCTTATTGGGAGTGACAAAGACTTTTAATGTTTCATTAAATAAAAATGTATCGTCAATCTAAGTGTAGAGTGAAGGTTCCTGCAGTTGATGCACTGGAGGTAGTTTACTGTAGTCGATGTAAGCACAAAGTGAAGGTTCCTGCAGTCGATGCACTGCAAGTAGTTTACTGCACTCGATGCACTCTACACTAGACAGGTTGTTGCAGTCCATGCATGAGCATGGCATTGCCTTACAACCTCCTCACCGGCTCAGAGCTTCAGAACCAGACAGAGCATGTGGTGGTGTAGCAAGCTAGAAAATAAGAAGGGGCCTCCAACGGGCTTTGGTACAATGAGCATTGCATCGTGCTTGTAATCTGTGATGCGACTAGTAGCTAAGCAACTCGATCCACTCGGTCAACTACTGGAAACGAGCTAGAAAACAAGAAGAGGCCTCCAATAGGCTTTGCAACGAGCATTGCACCACGTCTGCAATTGTTGCACCGCGTTAGGGATGGTGTCCACAGAATTAGGGCACCAATTTACCTTAGTATGTTTGAATTCCGCAGCAATTTCCATGCTCATGGTGATCAAACCCAATGATTCCAAGAAAAATCAAAATCCTAGAAGGGTTGTCTGCATATGATTCAACATCGGCATGCATCTCAAACTAAATAATTGTCACAATGGATAATCGAGCCACATGTTTATTTTCCATGGAGCCAAGCAAGTGAAATTTATGTAATCTAATCCTTTGATGTCTATGGAGTTTTACCTGTAACTTCAACAAGAGTTTTATTTCACACCGTTAATTTCTGTATTGTTTTTACTAGAATTGGGCTTTTCTGCAATTTTGTCAAAACAATGAACAACAGGCGGGCCGAAATTATCGATCTTATAAAATTAAGATCCACTAATGTTATGAATTATGTCAATGCATGCTTTGATCATTGACTGTCTTATTCGTTTTTGTGTCTATTTGTGGGTTTTATTTTAGTTAAGACTTGCAGGGTGAATGTTTGTCTGTAAACAAGCTAAATAGCTTGGTTATAATAATTATGACAATGATTTGAGTCTATTCCCCCAAGTTCAAAAAATCAGGAATAGTGCATGAGATCAATGGTTCTCCATCCAAAATTATGGCAGAGAGTTAGCTCATTATAACATTATGAGATGTTATTTTGTTACATAACATAATATTCCCTAGATTTAACTTTGCTTAAGATCATGTGGGGGATTTTGAGCTCACATTATGAGTGTGTCGCAGGCACAATTGTGCAGCGTGCTTCAGGCAATTCTACAAAATGGAGCATCCTGTGGAGCACATGAAATTGACTTATCATTTTGGACACAAGTTGATATGCGACATTTGCCATAAACATTGCAGGTTTTATGATTCATTAAGGGAACATCTTGATGGTATGCCTCTCTCCCAATTAAATTAACATTGCACCTTGTTAGGGTTAGGATTTACATTTTATCGGTATGCTTCATGATCAAATAGCATTGCAGGTTTTATGAATCACTAAGAGAGCATCTTAACGGCATGTTTATCTGCCAATTAAACTAATGTTGTGCCCCATTTGTTAGGGTTAAAGTTAATGGGTATGATTCAATCATGAGATAGCATTACAGGTTTTCTGATTACGGGAATATCTTAAGAATATGCTTCTCTCCCAATTTAATTAGACCTGCACCCTTTTGTTAGAGTTAGGTTTAGGGGTATGTTTCATCATCAGATAATTTATTCAGATTTATAAAATTAGTTTGAAACAATGTTATTTTTGTGTCATGTTCTCTATGATGGAGTTTATCAATTCATTGTATAATTATAAGTCTATAGAAAGTTTATCATTGTTTATGGTTTAATTAAATACTATAAATATTATCTTATAGTATTTAATTGTTAGATAACGACTTATATAGTGTTGTGTATGTTATTTAATCCCTTGATTCCAGCAGTCGAGTCAACTTTAGTATGATACATTCTATCTTCCCCTTCCATAGGTAGCGCCTTTTAAATCTCGTAGTAATTACCAAGTTTAATAGTTACGGTTGAAATCGTATCACCAAGGGAGTGGTTCCAAGAGATCAAGTGCTATTGGTCACTTGTTTACATATGCAAGAACAAAGGTTTGATAATGTACATTCCTCATAGAAGAAGCGTGAGCATTGGTAGATGCTTTGGGCATAATCGAATTTACCACCTAGGAATATAGGACAAATGCACCGCGTATATAGCATGAACATGAGCCAAATGCATGTAGCATGTGGAATAAACAGATTTGCCTTCAGAGGTGAATTGTTTTAAGGACATGTTGAGAAGATAACAACAAAGAAAGAATGTCTAGTTTATAGTTGGTATGCTACCAGTACCATGTTTCCCATTATGATAAATGGCAGTTATCATGATGCATTAGTTAAATATCTATCATGCATACTTGATATATTAATATAATTATTATTATTATTAAAAATTACATTGTTAATAAAATGTTAAATTTATTTAAAGAATCTTTTACTCAATTTTTTTTATAAATCTCATAACATGATATGATAAGCTCGAATTCTCCTAACAAAATTTTCAGAGCGCATCAAAAGGTCTCTATGCAACATCACAAATGACAATAATTTAGTAAATTTTATTTAGAAAACTCTGTGTGAAACAGTGAGGATGCCTTTCCTCACCTAAAAAGGAATGGAGACTTTGGGTGCTCAACTTGACCAGTTCAAAATCTGCTTACATTTTGGTGCTCATAGGCTCTCTCCTTAGCACCTGCATTTCCATCATTTTCCCATGCGCTTCTATAATTTGTGTCCAGACTTTTTCGGTAGGTATTAGCTACCATGTAGCCTTGTTTATATTTAGTTTTCATAATGAATTGAGAAGAAATTCAAAGTGTGATCATCATTTTTAAATAGGAAATAATATTTCATAATACATTTAATATCATAAATGAATCATTCTTCTATTTTTGATTATTTTTTGCATAACTTACTTATGTGAATAGAACTTGATCCAACCAAGATAAGAGTAAAGGCTATGAGATCATTTCCCGTAAAATGGGTCAAAATGATCGAATCATTCTCAATTTGGAAATACTTATGATGATGTTAAAAAGAAAGTTGCTTTCTTCGTGTAATTCAACTATTACTTAGATATGCTATGTTAATTTCTTCCATAATTTTTCTATAGATATTTATTTTAGATGCTCTAGGATCAAGGATAGAGATATTGTAAGGTGGAAGATTGTAATATCCAAGTTGAAAGAATGTGCAAGAATCATAACCTCTACATGCCAAGAGTGTTGGTAGCCATGCTTTTCCAGATGTAAAGAAGACTAAGTTATAAGAGAACAATACTTCTACTTACCAAGACCGTGATAATCAAGTAGGCAACAAAACCAACATGGGAAAGTGATAATGTGAATCTAAACCTAAGTGATTAGAGGGTAAACCCTAAACATTGCAAAACTATAGAATGAAGTATTGTTCTAGATTTACTGAATTTAGAAAGCATGGATATAAGGACATCGAAGTCCAATACATAAAATCCTACATCCATTTAGTAGAGTTAGTGATACAACCTTGTGGAAAAGATTAATCTAAGATTGAAAATCTCAAAACTAAAGACAAGAGCTTTTGTAATGTCCACCACCTCTTGATAGAGAGGTGATGAGGAGACTCAGTGGCCTAGGCACCCCCACTAGGTCATAGTCTCACACTGAGGGGGAAAGTCAACTAAACTAAAGTTATATTTTTAAGTTAACTTAAAAAAGAAAAAGGATAAAAGGAGTAAAAGATAACTCAACAGAAGAATAGAAGCTAACCCTAGGAGTTAACCTAACTCAACAGAGAATTAGAAAGAAAAGTATAAGTAAGAGGTTGGGGCGCACCTATTAGTCATTTTGGATTTGGTATATTGCTTGTTATTGCTCTTGAGCATTCAGTTTGGGGGTTTTGTTGTACAAACCCTTGTGAGCAACTCAGTGATGAAATAACCACTCACCTTGTTCCACAGCTTGGTCTCAGGGATGAAAGATTCCTCCACACCATTCTACTCTCAGCATATTTCCATCTAGCGCTTCAGAAGGTAGCAGGGGTGTATTGTTCTTTTGTTTTCAGCAAGGGCGCACCATCATCTAGAGGAGTGTTCGATCCAGCTTATCAGAAGATCATGTGGCCATTCCGACACTTGGGTTTTATTTGCAGGGGCACTACTGTCATTTTGAGGGTTTTTCTGGAGAGTTATCACCATCAGATATTTAGCTTCAGAGTGGGACGTCTTGGAGGCAAAGGGGGCGTCCTAGGATTTAGTAAATATCAGATCTAGAAAGCTACACCTGGAATCTGAGTCTGAAACTTCTCCTACAGGGTTCTCATAGCCTGATCTACATTCCTGGGGAGTTTCAGGGCATTTGGAGGCTTTTCTCATTCAGGGTCGAATTACCTAGGGTTCCAGGCATCCAGGAGGGTGCAACTTCAATAGGAGATTCAAAGTTTGTAGGATTTTTCCTTGGACGTTCAGCTTGAGATTTCAGGAGGGTGATCCCATCACCCTGATCTATCATCTGGCCGAGTTTGGACTCATTTGGAGTCTTCCTTCAGTGGGATCGATTTATTGAGGGTTTCAGTCTTCTATTGGGGCATGGCATTCTTCAGCTGGAGGGTTTGGCAGTCAGATCTGCTTGTATGATCTTCATTTCTTATTTCAGCCTTTGGAGGCTTATTTTGTATCGACAGAGCATTTTGTAGCAGCTCATATCTATTATCTATCAGGCCATCTGAGGATTGTTCCAGATCGGCTATCTATTGTATTGGTTCCATAATGCTCATAATAAAAGGTCATATATTTGCTTGTGCTTCTATATCTTGAATGTATTGTGATCTTCATGTGTTGGATGAATCTTGTATGAACGCACTTAATAATTGGATAACTCAATAAACACCTACACATCAACGAATCAGTGGTAGTTAGTGATTCCAAGCAAAAAAATTGGCTTCGGATCATTACAGTGGTATCAGAGCTTCAATCCTCCAAACCTGTGGAGGGATTGGCGCATGCAAAGGTACAGTGGAATCTTTATGGGTCGGAGGAAGAAACCCAGCAGTGAAACAGAGGCCGAAATGGAAGGGTCAGGGGATAACCGTGAGCCCCAAGGCTTGGCCTTCTTAGCAGCCGAATTTGATAAGTTCCAGCAAACCATAAACCGCACAGAAAGCACGTTGGTCCAACACTCAGATGAGTACCAAGAAACCAGCAGAAGGGGACAAGCCGAAATTTCTGAAACTTTGAAGAAGGTTGACGAGAACCTGCAACTAATGAACAAGAATCAATCCCGGATAACTGAACTTCTGATGCAAGTAACCCATCAAGGAAAGGACCCTGATACGTATGGAAATAAGGAGGCCGGTGGATCCGGTGGAGTCCAGGAGGAGATCAGATATAACCCGGAGAAAACCCCCAGATCGAAAGGAAGTCTAGGAGGTGGCATGTCCCAGGGTCAGATGGGTAGCAGGGTCAATCCTAGGCCATACATGCCCACGTTCATAGATGAACAGTTAGGCTGACATTCGAGTAGCAAAGCTAGCCCTAGACCATACATGCCCACATTCACAGATAAGTAAGGGCAACAGAAATAGGTTGAAGACTTTGTGGAACAATTGGCGAGGAGTACCAAGGAGTACTATAGTTTGGATATGAGGGTCCAAACACAGATGTCCCTAGATCAGTATTGCCAACTCAGGTTCATAAATCAACCTAGGATGAACCACAGGGGTAGTTTTGAGTTTGAATGAAGAGCAGGGAAGATAGAGATTCCATACTTTGATGGTACGGCCAAGATGACAGCACAATCTTGGGTGCAAAAGTTGGATACCTACTTGCATCTCAACCCCATGAGGGAAATGGAGGCCATCAAGTTTGCCACTATGTACTTGGATGGCAAGGCTCATGACTGGTGGTATCATGGAATCACCACACTCGGCCACAATCAAATTGTGTCCTATATAGAATTCACTCAAAGGCTCATTGATAGATTTGATCAAGGAGATCTCGATCTACATTTCCGGGAGCTCACCCAACTCAAGCAAACAGGTACGACTGAGGCATATATTGATGAATTTCAGAGGTTGGCAGTGATGGTGCAAGATATGTCCCCGACCAGGCTCATGATGCTTTTCACAGAAGGGTTGATGGAACCCTTGAAGGGTTGGGTAAAGGCTTTCAAGCCTACCAACTTACAGGAGGCCATTTGGAAGACAAGGGATTTGGGTCCAGCTACTAAACCTAAATTCATACCCAGACCACCTCTTAACAATGGTGGAAGAGATCAAAGGCCTCCATTGAACCCGGGAGGACGTGACCCAAGGGGCCTTGACAAGGGTCGTGGAAAAGTGGATGAAAATACTAGGAGGGAATTGAGAAGGAAGCAACCTTGCTTCACTTGCAAAGAACCATGGAACCCAGCACACAAATACATGGGTCGTGGTCAAGTGCATTACATTGAGGTCACCTCAGACAATGAGGAGGAAGAGGAGATTGGCCAGATACAGAACATGGAGGTCGATACCATTGAGACAGAAGAGGAGCAAATCACAGGACAGGACAGTCTGGCCACCTTGGCATCTATCAGTGGAGTGCCAAAGTATAACACCTTCCGAATGAGGGGGGTCTTGCAAGGACAGAGGGTTTCGGTTTTGATTGACGGAGGAGCTTCCCACAACTTCATTGATTCCGCATTATTGAAAAGGAGGCACATACCCACGGTAGAATTTGAAGGATTCAAGGTGGAGGTAGTAGGTGGAGGCACTATGCCCTGCGACAGATACATTCTGGGCATGAAGCTTACCTTGGGTAGACATGAGCTGACACAGGACGTCTATATCATGGACCTTCCAGATACCAACATCATCCTAGGGGTTCAGTGGCTCAGCACATTGGGGCCTATCAACACCAACTACAAAACTATGGAAATGTCATTCACAGAGGAGGGTGGACGAAAGGTAGTGCTTCGGGGCATGACAGGGAATGTTGCAAAGGTAGTCACGGCCAAGAGGATGGAGGCCATCTTCCGAAGATATGAGATAGTATATGTAGCCGAATGTTGGGTTGTGACACGTATGTATGAGCAGGGCAAGGTTCGCTACACCCCAGAGATCAAAGAAATCCTTGACATGCACCACAAGGTGTTTGGGCCTATTCCTCCAGGGATACCACCAGATAGGGGGTTTGAGCACATTATTGAGCTAGAGGAAGGGGCCAAACCAGTTATCACCACACCATATAGACATCCCAAGAACTAAAAAGATGAGATAGAGAAGGCCATCAAGAAAATTCTGGACATGGGGCACATCAAGCCCAGCAGTAGCCCTTTTGCTTCTTCAGTAGTGTTGGTGAAGAAGAAAGATGACACTATGAGGATGTGCATTGACTTCAGGGATTTGAATAAAAAGACCATCAAAAACAGGTATCTGATACCAAGGATTGATGAATTGTTGGACGAATTTCATGGGGCCATCTACTTCACTAAGATTGACCTTCGCTCTGGTTACCATCAGATCAAGATGAGGGAGGAAGACATCTCAAAAACAGCTTTTAGATGTCACTATGGCCATTATGAGTTTTTAGTGATGCCATTTGGCTTAACCAACGCCCCTACTACGTTCCAATCATGTATGAACCATGTGTTCAACAAGCAGTTGAGGAAGTACTTGCTGGTATTTTTTGATGACTTGCTTATCTACAACAAGACGTGGGTGGAACATCTCAGGCATGTGGATCAGATTTTGTCAATCATGGAGGAACAGACATTGTATGCTAAGGAGTCCAAATGTGAGTTTGGAATGAAAGAGGTCCTCTATTTAGGACACATCATCGGGGAAAAGGGGGTACAGGTACATCAGGAGAAAACACAAGCCATCATGGAATGGCCTACTCCTAAGACACTCACAAAATTGAGAGGATTTATGGGTATGTGCACGTATTACAGGAAGTTTGTCAAAGGATTTTCTCAGTTGTGTGCACCTTTGACTGATTTGACTAGGAAAGGAGCCTTCAAGTGGGATGAGGAGGCTCAAATAACGATGGACAAGATGAAGGAAGTGATGAGTACGTGCCCAGTCTTAGCCCTTCTAGATTTCAGTCTCCCTTTTACCTTGGAGTGTGATGCCTCCAGGGAAGGAATAGGAGCCGTATTGATGCAAAAGAGGCACCGTCTTGCCTATGAGAGTCGGAAACTCAGGGGTCCCGAGCTACTCTACAACATTTATGACAAAGAAATGTTGGCTATCATGCATGCACTAGCCAAATTTCGGCAATACTTGGTTGGTGCCCGGTTTGTGGTAAAGTTAGATCATAACAGTCTCAAATATCTATTGGAGCAAAAGGATTTGAATGAGAGGTAGCAGAAATGGGTAAGTAGAATACAAGCCTATGACTTTGACATTGAATTTCTCAAAGGGAAGAACAATGTGGTGGCTAATGCGTTATCCAGAAGGCCATCCATCTTTGCCATGACCGGGGTGTCAGTTGACTGGAAAGACCATCTGGTGATGGAGTATGCAAAAGATCAGTTTGCATGCCATCTATTGGATGGGCAGATACAAGATGATAATTTCAAGGTTATGAATGATCTCATCTACTATAAGGACCGTATCTTTTTGGTTCCTAAATCGGCCTTCAAGGCTAAGATATTACAGGCATACCATGATTTACCAATGGCAGGTCATCAGGGAATCAGCAAGACATACAGGCAGGTGAGAGAGAGGTTCTCATGGAAGGGCCTCAAGGAGGATGTTATTAAGCACATCAAGGAGTGTACTACATGTCAGGAGAACAAAGATGATCACATGCACCCAGCAGGATTACTACAACCCCTACCCATTCTGGATCACAAATGGGAGAGCATATACATGGATTTCATCACCGGGCTGCCAAAGACACAAGGGAAGGACTGCATATTTGTAGTTGTGGACAGGTTGACAAAGTTCGCACACTTCTTCGCCATAGCCATTGACTTCAGTGCAGCACAGGTGGTCGAACTATTCTTCAAGGAAATCTTCAGGTTGCACGGCCTACACAAGACCATTGTCAGCGACAGGGATAGCAGGTTCATGAGTACATTCTGGCAGGAATTATTCAGGTTGGTTGGTACAGCCTTGACCCCTATCACCAGCTATCACCCTCAGACAGACGAAGAGACAGAAATCGTCAACAAGTGGGTGGAAGGCTACCTCAGAAATTATGTGGCAGGACAACAGAAAGCGTAGGCCATATGGTTGCACTTGGAAGAGTATTGCTACAACACCACCCAGCATACATCCATAAGCATGTCACCATTCAGGGCCTTGATCCTCTATCCTTTGGGGAGATTGCTTTCGGTGATAGCAGGGCACCTATGGTACAGGATTGGATACAGCAGAGCCAAGACATTCTCAAGGAGCTGAAGGATCATCTACAGAGACCACAGAATCAACAAAAGGTCCAAGCAGACAAGCACAGAGTGGATTGTACGTTTGAGGTTGGGGATCTAATCTACTTAAGACTCCAACCATACAGGCAGGCTTCCATAAAAAAGAGCAGAGAAGACAAACTACAACCACGTTTCTTTGGACCCTATAGAGTTAGCAGGAAGATAGGGGTTGTAGCTTACAAGTTGGAGCTTCCACCGGGTAGCAAAATACACAATGTTTTCCATGTCTCCTACCTTAAGAAAGCTCTTGGCCAACACATCAAACCCATTGAGGTATTACCTCCTTTGGATGAGGAAGGACAGCTTGTTTTGATTCCGGAGGAGATATTAGAGGCCCGAGAGAAAAGGCTCATAAACCGAAGCATCAAAGAGTACCTGATCAAATGGAAGGATTTACCCATTGAGGATGCCACATGGGAAAAGGAGCACGTGGTAAGAGAAGCAGGTTTGGAATTGCTTGAGGACAAGCAATTTCAAGCAGGGGAGATTGTAATGTCCCACACCTCTTGATAGAGAGGTGATGAGGACACTCAGTGGCCTGGGCACCCCCATTAGGTCATAGTCTCACACTGAGGGGGAAAGCCAACTAAACTAAAGTTATATTTTTAAGTTGACTTAAGAAAGAAAAAAGATAAAAGGAGTAAAAGATAACTCAACAGAAGAATAGAAGCTAACCCTGGCAGTTAACCTAACTCAACAGAGAATTAGAAGGAAAAGTATAAGTAAGAGGTTGGGGGACACCTATTAGTCATTTTGGATTTGGTATATTGCTTGTTATTTCTCTTGAGCATTCAGTTTGGGGGTTTTGTTGTACAAACCCTTGTGAGCAACTCAGTGGTGAAATACCCACTCACCTTGTTCCACAACTTGGTCTCGGGGATGAAAGATTCCTCCACACCATTCTACTCTCAGCATATTTCCATCTAGCGCTTCAGAAGGTAGCAGGGTCGTATTGTTCTTGTGTTTTCAGCAAGGGTGCACCATCATCTAGAGGAGGGTTCGATCCAGCTTATCAGGAGAGCCTGTGGCCATTCCGACACTTGGGTTTTATTTGCAGGGGCACTACCGTCATTTTGAGGGTTTTTTTGGAGAGTTATCAGCATCAGATATTTAGCTTCAGAGTGGGACGTCTTGGAGGCAAAGGGGGCGTCCTAGGATTCAATAAATCTCAGATCTAGAAGGCTACACCTGGAATCTGAGTCTGAAACTTCTCCTACAGGGTTCTCATAGCCCGATCTACATTCATGGGGAGTTTCAGGGCATTTGGAGGCTTTTCTCATTTAGGGTCGAATTACCTAGGGTTCCAGGCATCCAGGAGGGCGCAGCTTCAGTAGGAGATTCAGAGTTTGGAGGAGTTTGCCTTGGACGTTCAGCTTGAGATTTTATGAGGGTGATCCCATCACCCTGAT
Organism: Picea engelmannii; assembly: GCA_009831015.1. Classification (NCBI taxonomy): domain Eukaryota; kingdom Viridiplantae; phylum Streptophyta; class Pinopsida; order Pinales; family Pinaceae; genus Picea; species Picea engelmannii. The sequence continues at coordinate 88,220 of ML799221.1, read as the reverse complement.
CTATCATCTGGCCGAGTTTGGACTCATTTGGAGTCTTCCTTCAGTGGGATCGATTTATTGAGGGTTTCAGTATTCTATTGGGGCGTGGCATTCTTTAGCTAGAGGGTTTGGCAATCAGATCTGCTTGTATTGATCTTCATTTCTTATTTCAGCTTTTGGAGGCTTATTTTGTATCAGCATAGCATTTTGTAGCAGCTCATATCTATTGTCTATCAGGCCATCTGAGGATTGTTCCAGATCAGCTATCTATTGTATTGGTTCCATATTGCTCATAATAAAAGGTCAGATCTTTACTTGTGCTTCTATATCTTGAATGTATTGTGATCTTCATGTGTTGGATGAATCTTGTATGAACGCACTTGATAACTGGATAACTCAATAAACACGTGCACATCAACGAATCAGTGGTAATTAGTGATTCCAAGCGAAAAATTTGGCTTGGGATCATTACAACTTTGCCTCTTCAAAAGGGAAAAAGCAATATGACCCTTGTTCATTCAACTTTGAAAAGCAAGGGACATACTAGTATGGTCCTGATAATCAATACACCTAGATACGTATAAGATGCAGTAACATTCACTATCTTTCCTTAGCATTAAAAAACATTGTTAGATAACTCTTCTTTTTAAAACACTGAAAGCCATAAACTTACTCTTTTTCAAGTCAACTTCTCATTCATAAGAATTTTGTAAGAATACCCAATCATCTACAAAACACATGATGATAATAGTAATAACAAAAAATAGACAGCCTTCATTCAACTCTAACTTGTAGATAAGCAGCTTCTCCAACTTGTGTATATTTAGGATAAAAAGAGTGAGAGACAGGGGACAACATTGTTTAATGTCAATAATATTGTGAATATAATAAACAAAATTCTTGCAACTCCCACTTTACTTAGAACCTTTTCATATAGAGTAGTAAGAGGAGAAACAATAATAGAGTAGTAAGACAAGAAACATGCATATATTGAAATCATACGCCCTTCGATTGTTGAACCAAATGCATGTCTAGGGATGATATTGAACACTTTCTTGAATTCGACAAAGAAATAATGGAATTTGCTCCGTCTTATTTTTACTTCCACTATAATGGCCTAAGAGTTAGGGTATGATTTTTAGTTCAAATATTTTGTCTAAAACCAATGGTGGCCCATTGCACAAAATATGTATTTTAACACAAGTTTTAGAATGTACTAATCTAACATGGTGGTGAACAACTTGGATAGAACATGTTCGACCATTATGGCCCTATAGGTATTGTGATTAAGGTGGTCTTAAGCTTTGAAAATGGGATGAATAATATTGAAATTCTAGGAAGGGGGAAAGCCATAAGCAACTATGTGATTGTAAAGATCAACAATATGGACAACTAACATGGTGGCACTTGTTGGCTCATTGTCACGCATATGTCCTAACACTGGGGGGTTGATGACCCAGGGTTCTTAATGTAAATTGTTAAAAAAAAAAAAAAAGTTAATAAATAAATTATCAAGTAATAACACTTTTAGATTTAGGCATCGATTTTCAATGTTTTTTTATGGTGGTGCCAGTGTTCAAGGCCACAATTTCAATTAGGTCATAGTTTTAACTTAAAAAAAAAAAGTGGTGCTAAAGTGGTGCTATTAGCAGCATCACTTTTTTATTCAAAGGTCAATTTGGGTCAATTTTAGGATTGTGTTCGTAATGTCAAGGGTGTGATTTCAAACAAGCTGCAATTTTAAGCACCTCCCCAAAAAATGGTGCTATCGATAGCACAACTTTTTAATTTGGGAGTTGATTTTAGTGTTTTTTACCCAAAAATATGATATCTTTGGGCTTGAGTTCTCATTTTGATGTCACAGTTCTCGTTAAGTTGATAACTTTGTTATTAACTATAAAGACATTATGGACCCCAAGATAGAAGTTCAAACTATCTTTCTTCTTTTGGAAATTTAAAGAAGAAAATCAAAATTGCTAAAATAAATATGAACTCTCACAAGCTTCATTGTAAAATTGGGTGTTGGACAAGACCTAAAACACCTTAGGAAGATAGAATCTATAACCTTCGTGATAATAAGAAGTAAATGATGAAAATTACTTTCTCTTAGAATGCCTTTCTTTTGCATGCATCAGGGTTCAGTTCTACAATATTTTTAACACTAATGGTATTCATAACTTGTTAACTCATGAAAACCAAAGAGAGTGAGGAAAGTATCTTTACAATCTTTTCAATCATAGAAACAAATGACAAGGCCAATTATCCCCAAGGGGTTAGCTCTACTGATTGTTGCCAATGTTGTTGGGCATTTGGCTAGTTTTGTTCCAACAAGTGTCTAGTTAAAATCCCCTTGGGTTAGGCACATTGGTCTACGTTGATGGGTTTACTAGAGATTCCATCCACGAATGTGAGGAAGCATCTCTTGGGTTTCCCCACGAGGTTTTCCTTGGAAAAATAATGTTAAAGCAAATCAATTAACCATCTAATTTCTTAGATTTGATAAACCTAAGTTAATCTTAGTGGTTGGTAATCATCATCATAATATAATATTGTAATATATATTAATATAATATATTATTGAATAATAGGAAGAAGAAGAAGAATATATTGTATGTTACAATAATATATGATAAATACATATGTACATATATGCAGATATGTCTCTCTCACACCCCCACACACTCATATATAATGATGAAGGAAAACCTTTGTGGAATATCCAAGTCGAGGGTGGCTTAATTGCCAGCCACAATATCTACTAGTAACTCTGAGGGACTCAATCGGATTGAACTTCTGGTTTATGGCCTCCTTGTTTGTAACATGCCTTAGGCAAATGGTTCAATTGGTCGAGCTAACCCTTGGGGACATCCACATAGACACACACAAACGATGCTTTGAATGAAAATGGAATAACACCAGCCTATATCCCTCTTAAATATAAATCTATCAAGTGGGGAGAGAGATCAAATCTTTAGAAGTGAAAACATTTTTGCAATCTTTTGCACTCCAAAAAAAAGTTTGCACTCCTAGAGATTTCAACCCTCTTAACTTTTGATAGATCTAGAATTAAGATAGATCTAGAGTGGGTCTAGCTCAAGGGGTTAGCTCAATTAGTTGTCGTCAATGTTGCTAGGGATTTAGCTAATTCTATGTTGGTTGGTGCCCTATTCAAATCCCCTTGAGTGAGGTGCACAAGTCTATGCCAACAAGTTTACTAAAGATGTTATTCACAAACGTGGGAAAAATCTAATGAATTTCCTTGCAAAATTTTCCTTGAAAAAAAAAACTGTAGACCAAGTCTATATATTCAACCTCAACCCTATAATAATAATAATAATAATAATCTATTTTTAAGATCACGACCAAGCCAACACACCAAATTGGTGTATGAGACCCCCTTGTTTGTGGGACAAGGGACCCCCCTCAACCCAACGATTAGACTGGTAAAGTCTACGAAAGTATACATACCCTACCCCCCTCTGGATTTGAACCTGTGACCTCTTAAGAAGAAACGCGTATTTTTAACCATTAGGCCCACTCAGACTGTATAACAAACCTTAATAAAAATAAACATATAACATTTTCATAAAAAAATAAAGATGATATTTACAACCGCGAAGACACATTCTATAAATTCCCTTACAAAGCTTCCTTTGGAAAAAAAACTCTAATACCACAATGTAAATTAAATGAAAATTATTTACCCCCTGTAAATAAATGGGGAATGTTCTTCCCACCTTATAGCGAGATTTTTTTTAGCTTAAATGACAAACACCTTTGATTAGTAATTAGACTTCCACATTCAAAGGCTTGACCCATAATATTCTTCGGCCGTATTTTGCATTACATAGGCTCCATATCTATTCGAACTTGGGCATGAGGTAACTTCAAGGAACTTTGTTCACGGCTAGGGCTTTGACCCCACGTGTTTCGTCCCTCGGCGTGAGAAATGGGAAAAAAACGCGATAGTAGCATCCAACGACTTGAGGCTTGAGCTGGTACGCGATAAAGTAAGTGGCCAAAAATTGAAACAAATTTCCAAAAATTGAAAAGAATTTTTTTTTTAGATTTAGGGGAATTGATAATTTGTTGGGATTATTTGAGTAAAGTCTAGGTTTAAATTTGGTTGGTTGTCACTATAAACCTTAGATTAATGCCAACAATCTGTAAATCAGCATTCAAAAAAAACTTATGATTTGACAAGAACCGAGACATCCACACACTCACAAAAGGATCCCACTCAAGAAAGACATCTATCCTTCCAACCTTATCACAATGAATCATACTTCATCAATAATTTGAACCCAAATACAAAAACTACTTCCCAATCATGTCACCGTAAAATAAAGAAACACTTTAACACTAAATAGAACAATCTGTCAATACACTATATGATGTTTTAGAAATCAAAATTTCCAATATAGCCCCGAAGGTGCAAGGCAATCATATTGTGGAGAGAGCCGTCACATAAAAGTTTATGTGGCCATGGTTCAGCCACGTGTATTTTGGACATTGGTTGAAAGAGCATTGGCTTTCTCAATAAAGGGGTCAATAAGTTTCTTCCTATACAACAAAGGTTATATCACTTTCTTTTTTTTTAAGTTTCTTCCTATACAACAAAGGTTATATCACCTATTTTTTTTACCTCAAGGAAGATAGAGAAATGATATTTCATAGTGGCCCTACTTCAAGGGTCACAGGTCTATGTTTAAACTTTTAAAATATTTCAATCCTAAGGAGAATATTCCCAATAAGATATTAGTTTTGGTTTGTCATCCCATGTTTCGTTGATTTTTTGGTATGATTTGACATTATAAAGTATAGGTTTGAGATGATTTGACATTATAAATTATTGGTAATAATAACATTGCCAAATTCCTAGAGAGGGTTGTCCTCATAGTTAGTATCCACGTGCATACATCAACATTAAAGTTGATATTGAGACAAGTCTTTTCGAAGAAATATGTTTAAAACTTAAATGGTTAATGTTATTTTTATGAGCAGTTATTATTATTTATTATTTAAATGTAATGTGTGTTATGAATAGATACACTTCTAAAAAGATTGTGAAAAGGGACACCTCCTTGTTACCCTCTAAACGACCGACCAATACACACTAATAAGGGAGAAGCACATGCACTCCCCTCTTAAACCATTTACCTTGCGAAGTCAAGTCTTGGAAAATTGCTTCAGACTCCCACATACATATGGGTGCAATCAAGTTGATCTGCTCTCCATTCATCACAAGATGGAGGAAGTCCATAAAAGAAATGAGAGACTGAGAAGTTGAACAAAACAAAGCATTGAGATCAAAATCCTAGTTGCTAAGTTCGGCTACTCCCTTTGAGGCTTATTTGAAAACTTTATATGTTCCATTGATACAGTTTTCTATACAATTGGTTTGTAAATCATTACCTAAGTAGCTATGTCAATGAAAACATGAAGACGGTGAAAAAAAATGTTCAATCGCCTACTCATCCAAAGATGTGGATGGTTGAATATAAATAATAGAGTTGGATTTCTTCCTCTTTTTTGGTGTGATGTGTTGTGTGAGTTTAATCATGACCTCTTATTGCATCGAGAGAAACAAGATACATTCTACAACCTAGTATTGAAGAGAGTGTAATGTCCCTCCCATGTCTATAACACTAATATCAACATATACGTTGACCCAATATAATATGTTATACTAAACTAAAAATATTATAATAACAAATATAATGTTCAGAACTAAATAATAATCACTACAAATATTTATATATACAAACTATTAGAAGAAAAAGAAATATAAGACAATTTTTGTCAACAATAAATTATGTAATACTCAAAATGTATAAAAGATACACTAACGTAAATCCATCTCAACTTAGAAAGATCTTTTAAATATAGAGATGTATCTTTATTTTATTTCTTTAAATATTTAATAAATCTAAAATTAAAATAAACATTTTTTAATTTAAACAATTTCCCTTCCTAAAAAAATTACCTTAAAAAACATTTTTTTATGCAATTTTTTAAATAACAAGCGATCTTGTTTCGGATTTTTAGCTCAGTGCATGGATAATATGGATAATTTGTATTGGCAAAATATTTATATGAAAAAGGTTTTAAAACGAAATAAAACTTTAAGGATATCTTGGAAGCATTTTTTTTATATAATAATATAAACTCCAAACTTCGATGAAATTTCTAAGTAAATTATCACACTTTGCGTATAAACTTCAATGAATCTTTTAAAGAAGATTTTATATCACACTTTGTATATAAATTTCGAAGAATCTTACAAAGTAGATTTTAATAGTGTGCTTATAACATTGTTTTATTTGTCTTTAATATTAGAATTATTATTTATTTGTCATTAACATTAAAATTAGAATTATAGTTTTTGGATGGGTGACATTAACATTAAAATTAGAATTATAGTTTTTGGATGGGTGATATTAGTTGGGGTTTTGGCACTCTTGTGGTCCACAACAAAGCCAATTTGCCATGTGTACGTTTTTAGACAGGTGAAAGGTATATAGCATATCTTTAGTTGAATGAGGTGAGGGAAGGTTTAGTTCGTGGAGAGTATGTTCTTGTGGATCCCAATATCAAAAATGATGATTGCAATTAACCCGGATCTGAAACAGTATAGGGAGAGGACATAGCAATTGAAGTTGCTAAGTTGGAAGTTTAATGGAAGGGGTACAATGATAAGCCAAGTGAATAATGTTTGGATGAGGAGAAGCTCAAGCGTTCTGGAGATGATGAATATGTTGAGCATCACAATGTTTTTTTCTCTGTTATTTATGCTGGGAGGATGGAGCCTCAGTATCGAGGTCATCTATGAGGATTAACCGTGACAGTCTAGCAGGGGCTGGGTTGCGGGGGATAACTCGGCTTGGGTAACTATTAGCTGCTTTTTCCTT
>ML799221.1:69262-81313 GCA_009831015.1 Picea engelmannii | reverse complement strand
GGGGGGGGTTGTCTTGTTGCTAGAGAGTTTGTCATGAATTTAAGGGTTTGAGTGTTTTCAGAAGCAATCAAGAGGCCGTGAGAGCTCCTAAATTGGTCTGCAGGTTTGGTTATCCTTTTGGGGTAGTGGTTTGTTGGGAACGATTGGTTAGGAAGGTCGTTCCAGAGGCCAGGAAATGTCATGCATTGGGTGGTGATTTCCAGGATGGGTAGGGGCTATGGTAAGGTGATCTAGGTGGATCTCGATGGCCATCCACCTTTTCCACTGAATCAATGTTTTTGAGACTGTGGTTTTGATAAACCATGATATTCACCCTTTTGATGTTGTCATTGAGGGGGAATGTAATGTAATGCCATCTCCATTTGTTAATTACAGACATCATGTAATGATTGCCTAGTGGTCTTATGTACATGCCTACAATGTTAATGCATCAGATCCCATCATAACTCTGTAGTTAAGCACATTTGGGCTAGAGTAGTATTGGGATGGGTGACCTCCCAGGAAGTCCTAGTGTTTTACATGCCTATGAAATTTTGTAAACTTGGACTTATTTATCCCACATGCATTATGGGAATTATTCTCCTCTCACTCTCTCGTGTATAATCGAGATGAAGTAGGCCCTTTGGGAATGAAATAGAGTGTGATGTAATGCTTATTGCGAATGAGTGTAGCCGTCATCGCTTTCTCTTTAGAGATAAGCTACCACCATTCTAGCCAGTTTGTGTTCTACAATATTCTACTATTTTATTCATTAATATAAGTTGGGTTTCACTGTATTTATGTGTTCTCCACTATAGTTTGGTTTGTATCTCATTTCGTTCTCAACATAATCCGGATCATAAGGGGGGTAGGATGAGAAGACAGGGGTCGAGGAGGAATGAGATGGATTATTCCTCTCATGGTCCATTTTCCCCCACCAGAGCAGCTCATGAGGCATGGGAAGTAGGGCACCGATTCCAGGAGCATTGCTCGGAAGCAACCAAGAAAGAAGTAGAGGCAGTCAAGGAAGTTGTTCAGACACGAAGACTGACAACCCCTAACACTCAAATTTTGGAGGAGGTGCATGACTCGGTAATAGATGCAGTGTAATCTAGGACCCGAGACATAAAGTATTTCAAAATCGCAGAGACATATAGGATAATTAAGGCTATGGTGGGCCAAGCATTGGAAAAAACTATGGATATATTGCATTTCGTGCACATTTTCGAAGGGAAGTTTGAACTGTTATGTCAGTCGAAGTTTGGCATAAGATTCAAAATGTTTCTTGTAGGAGATCAAGGGATTAAGCAAAAACAAGAAGGTGGATAGGCTAGCTCTACATGAACCAAAGATAACATAATCGACTTGGACTCCGACTCTTCAACTCCAACAGTAGTCCATGAGGAAGATAAGGAAGAGAAACTCTAGCTTGCAACATATTGATAATTGGTTTGAAACTATTTTTAATGCTATATTTTTCTAGATATATGGACATTGTTAGGCTCATAAGGCATGTTACCATCGAAAAATATGATAGGAAGGTTTAAGAAAGAAAGAAAATGATTTTAATTTCCACGAGGCTAACAATAGCCTATGGGACAGACCGCATCACACACTGATTTCTGTAGTTCAGCCCTTTTCTTGTTCAACTTGATGATGAGCTCCCCAAATTTCTCCATTGTCCCCTCGTTGTTGGCTGTCAAGATACTTATATAGTTGTCCCTATTGTCTTTGAAGGCTTCACACTCTAAATGAAATGTTTTTCTGTTTCCACTTTTTCGGAGGTGCAGAACACACACACCCTTTCTTCCCAAGCTTCTTTTGGTCTTTTCCAACACCCACTTTATAAGTTGGTCTCAATTATTAGCATCTATGAGGCAACTTCAAGGAACTTCTCACGGCTAGGGATTTAACCCCCACGTGTTTCGTCGTTTTAGAAATGGAAGAAAATGCGATGGTAGCATATGGAAGAAAACATGATGGTAGCATCAACGACTTTAGACTTGAGCTCGTAGGCGATAAATCAAGTGGCTACAAATTTCCAAGCACTAATCACAATGACTTCGAAATGGGGAAACACTTCATTGTTGACTAGACCAATTTGTCAAGACGTTATATGATGTTGTAGAAATCAAAATTTCCACTCTAGCCCCAAGGCACAAGGCTATCCTTTTGTGGAGAGATCCCTCACATAAAAGTTTATACGACAATGGTTGAGTCACTTGGATTTTGGACATTGGTTGGAAGAGAGCATTGGCTTTCTCAAGAAATGGGCCAATAAGTTTATTCCCATATAACAAAGGTTATATCGCTTTTTGTTTTTTTAAATGGCCCTACTTCATAGTGGCCCTACTTCAAGGGTTAGAGGTCTATGTTTAAACTATTATAGGTTGGATTTAAAATATTTCAATTCCAAGGAGAATATTCCTAATAAGATATTAGTTTTGGTTTGTCTTCCACATCTATTGTTGATTTTTTGGGATGATTTAACATTATAAATTATAGGTAATAATAACATTTCTAAATTCCTAAAATATCGCTATGCTAGGGTTTTCTGAACAAGTCAGCTCCCCCCAGGTTTATGGCTTCCTGTAGGTTCACGCGTCCGCCTCTCGTCCTATACACTCAATGGCTTCCGCGAAGGAAGGGGTAAAAGGCCTCTCTTGCAAGATTGTGGTTGCTTCCAATCCAAACGACGACATCAACTTACGGCCAACCTTCGACTCCCCTCTGCATCTGCGCGAGGAGGCGATCCACAATGGGTCAACTAAGGGAAAATCCATGTAAATAGAAACAATTCCTACTCATGCAAAAGTGGCTCGCAATTGGGAACCAGACAAGTGCATTCCACAAGTGTCGTCGGCTCCAAAATATGTCATCAACATCGCCAAAATCGAGGATCATAAGTAGTACATGAGAGAGTACGCCTTGGTGGGAAAAAATTTGGGCCTCTGGCCATCTAAACGGGACCTGGTCAAGTGGATTCATCATTGGTGGTGACTGAAGGGTCATTATGACCTACAACTCGGATCCAAGGGCTTCTTTACCATTATTTTTCACAACTTAGAGGATTGGAATTGGGTGTTCGACAGAGGGCCTTACTTCTTCAACTCGACCAGACTTTTTCTTAGATTCTGGACAGAGAAATTTTGCCCTGAGAAGGAAGAATTCTCGCATGCTCCAATTTGGATACACCTTTACCTCAGGAGTTCTGGTTAGAAGAAATAATAGTGGGGATAGGCAACACCATTGGGGATTACGTCAAATCCTATGAGGCAACCAAACAAAGGAAATATACATCATATGCACGGATCTATGTCTATCTCAACATAGCCAAACCACTATTGGGATCTATAGCTCTGGAATATCACAATGAAAAATGGTCCCAGATTATTGACTATGAACACATTCTATTATGTTGTCGGAAATGCCATGAACATGGGAATTTATTCAAGGAATGCCCTTTGAAAGCCGCCACCAAAACGACGCCTCAATCTACTGATAAATCCAAAGATGGCTTCACACAGGTAAATGACAAGCGTCACCCAGCAATGAGGAATTCAACCCCTTCAACTGCCAAGGGTCCCTCGTCCAGTAACTCTTTCGATGCTCTCCAGGACATTTTGGAGAAAATTGAACCCCCACACAATCCTCCCACTGAAGGGAACACCGACATCACAACCAAAGGGAAATCAGAGGAAACTCCCATATTGGAACCGGTCCCCCCTATTCCTCCCTTTGGCCCAGCGAAAACAAAGGATCTAGTCACGGACGACAGGGATATAAAGATGGAGCTATACAAATAAGACTTGGTTGGAGTACATCTGATCCATCTGGAGTAGGTTTACAGGAAGAAAGAACTATATATAATACCGCGGGATCAATTGCGCAAGGTTCATAAGTTCTTTCTGAACTCCTTCGTAGGAGTGACGACAAGATCCAACTCATGATTCAGAATCCAACGCGGCCCGGCGAAGGACACACACAAAGTCACAAAGGACAAAAATAAGAGGGGAAGAAAATCCACACAACAGCTCGTTCAGGAAATCGGAAATTACATGGTCAACTCGGGTAAGATACAACTAATCTCTGATAGTTTTCCACCCCCCCCCCCACCCCATCTTAATCATGAATCTCGTCTCATGGAATATACGGGGCCTCAATGGACGCGGTAAGAAACGTCTGCTTCGAAATAGGATTATGGCGGATCAACTAGACATTGTCTTTATTCAAGAAACCAAATGTGCAGGGGTAGAGGCAGACCAAATCTTCACCAGATGTTGGAAACATGCTCACTCCATGGCAATTGATGCCTCTGGATCTGTTGGAGGACTAGCCATACTCTGGAATCCTAATACCGTCATCGTGGACAATTTATGCACCTCCAGATGGGACATCTCAACAAAATACAGGGTCATTGGCTCCAACAAAGGGGGCTTTTTGACTAATGTTTATGGACCAACAACTCCAAGAGAAAAGACACCCTTCTTGCATAATCTGGAAAAGCTGGGAAACCTTATCCAACACCAAAGATGGGTCCTAGGGGGCGATTTCAACATGATATTAACTCTGGAAGAGAAGCGAGGGGGCATCTAGAGACTGGATAATGGCAGTAGTAACTTTCAAGCTTTGATTGATAACATGGAATTAATTTATCTGGAAACCTCCAATGGTGTTTTCACATGGTCAAATCGTCGCTCAGGATCTCAAAACGTGGCCTTTAAGTTGGATCATTTTCTCATCTTTGAGCCACTCATGCTAGACAACACTACCTTGAACACAAGTGTCCTTGATGTTGTTGGATCCGATCACTAGCCTATATAGATATGTACAGATATCAAAGGCTCCCCTAGGCGAAAATATTTTCGATTTGAAAAATTGTGGTTGGCACAGCTAGACTTCCAATCCAATGTCCTCTCATGGTGGCTTGAATCATCCATACATCATGCCTCTCTCATGTATAGATTCCAATAGAAACTCAATAATTTTAAGCAGTGCCTCAAACTATGGAACAAGGCCACCTTTGGAAACATATTTGAAGCTCAAAGAACCCTGGAAAGGTAGATGCAACTATTGCAACAACGGATCTGAGATTAGGGATCACAAAGGAGTTGAGGGAGCAGGAGGCAACCATCAAGCAACAAATGAATGAACAACACACCTAAGAAGAGATACTCTAGCACAAAAAGTATTGTATTCAATGGCTCAAGGAAGGTGAGCGGAATACGAAGTTCTTCCATCGTTCCATGCTTCAGCGACGATACCACAATCGCATCACCCAACCTGTTTCGGATAAAGGGCTCATACTTCACTCGCATGAGGATCTGGAGCACGAGCTTGTCACTTACTATCAAAACATTCTCTCTAAACCAGTAGGTGATAGATCAGATGACATAAAAAAAATCACTAACCATATTCCCAACATCGTTACTAGTGATTAGAATGACGCCCTCCTTCGAACAATCACCATTGAAGAATTCAATCAGGCGTTGCTTGCCACCCCGATAGGCAAAGCACCGGGACCTAATGGCTTCATTGATGACTTCTTTCACCATTGTTGTCCTATTCTGTGCCAGGAGGTCTAGGAAATCATTGAAGCCTCTAGGCAATCGAAACAGGTGCTTCCAGCCCTCAATGAAACCTTCATGATGCTCATCCCCGAGGAGGAGAGACTATCTCATCCCAAGCAATTCAGGCCCATCGCCCTCTACAATGTCATTTACAAACTACTCACAAAGGTCATTGCTTGCAGACTCAAGCATATCCCTCCTTTTATCATCTCTCTGGAGCAATCAGGATATGTCAAAGGTTGACAAATCTTGGATAGAATCATTCTCGCACATTAAGTCATCCATTCTCTACAATCTACGAGCAGCCCAGGTATGCTTCTAAAGCTCGATCTTTCAAAATCCTTCGATAAAATAAGTTGGATGTATATTCTCTCAATGCTTCTGGCTTTTGGTTTTGATTTAGAATGGATCGACTAGATCCTCAACCTCACCTCTTCATCCTTCTTTTCGATTTTAGTCAATGGAGTGCCTTCACGACCTTTTTCACACTCTAGGGGACCCACTCTCTCTCTTTCTCTTCATCATCATGGCAGAGGGTCTCGGTCGTTACCTCAAATATTTCATTGTTGATGGCTCTTTATCTGGGCTAAACATGCATGACATCCATCCTCTTGTCTCCCACAGTCAATTTGTAGACGACACCCTCATTATGGGCTCCCCCACCGTCAGGGAATCCAGTTGCATCCTCTCTATCTTGCATTACTTTTATGCGGTGTTGGGCATGGACATCAACAAGGACAAATCTCAAGTTTACTTTTTCAACACCCCTAGGGTTGTCCAAATCCACATCACTAATATCCTTGGGTTTACTTGAGGCTACCTTCTGTCAAAGTACCTAGGCATTCCACTCATTGACAAGACCCTTCGGACATGCTCTTGGGAAGACCTCGTATCCTCTATGAAGAAAAGGCTCTCCTCCTCGATGTTCCTCTCTCTGAATTTACCTAGTCATCTAGCTCTCCTTAAATCCATCCTTCAATCCCTTCCCATCTATGCCTTCTCAGCTCTCGTTTCCCCAAGTTCTATCCTCACAGCTATAAGGAATATGGCCAATATGGACATTCACCCCCCCAACCCCACCCAACATGCATCTTTGAGTAGCCCCATCCATTGGATGCATCCACCACAGAGATTCCTCAAAATAAACTTCGATGGTGTGTCCAAGGGTAATCCCAACCCAACCGGGTATGGATCAGTCATCAAGGACTGTCACGACAACATCCTTTGTATCATAGCAGGCATCATCGGGCATGATACCAATAACTCGGTGGAGCTCTGGGGTCTCATCGACAACTTGCAGATGGGCCTCTCCATGGGATTCCATAAACTGATTCTGGAAGGGGACTCTTAAATCATTCTCAATATGCTCACAAAAATTCTCAGCAGATCTGACCCTGACAAGCTCTCACCTTGTTGGCACCTCACCAACTCTCTTCAAGAACTCAAGTCCCTCATCAAGCCTCAAGTTTCTTTCATCCCTCGCATGTTTGAAGACATGCTAACCAAGTTGTTGACATGTTGGCTAATGTCAGAGTGGAAAGGGAAGGGGAGGACTTAGATTGTGCCCCACTTAGCCAACTTGATCATCCTATCCTCAATGATTGCATCAACCTGACCACAAGTGTCGATCTCTCCCCGGATGGGGTGTCACACAACAAAGGGAGTTAATGGTGGTGTTTGGGAGGATGAGACTTGGAGCTACCATGTAGCACGGACCATGGCAGGCCAGGCCCCTGTTAATTCATCCCCCATGGGAAATCTTCTTGTTGCGTACTTCTGGCGATTCCTTTGCACTCTCAATTCACTCTAGTTTTAATGGTGATGGCCATCTTAACGTGTCTGTTACCTCATGCACTTATAGTTTTGATCAACGACAACAGGCTTAAGTGCATGCTTCTCCTTCCGCCTTCTCACTTCCTAAGTTCGCTCCATGTCCTCACCCAACACCAGTTGCTTTCCTCTGCTCCCCTCTGGTCTATTGCTTTTATAGTTATGCCCCGCTAGCGTGGGTGCTCTAAGCGCAGCTCTGCCTCGTACCGTTCCTCTGGCTACATGGCATGCAGACCGGTAAGGGGATCCTCCCACAATAGAAATTCTGGAGTTTCTTCTTCGTCGTTGTCTTCTATTGCCCTGGGCAAACAAGTAATTTCTCACTCTCCTTGGTCTTGCCCAATGGATTGGTTCGACAACCTTGGAAACTCCCTGGGATTTAGTCTTGGGCCTTTTCGATATCTCCCCTCTGCCTCTAGCACTTCTGCACATCCCCATGCTCTGCCAACTCTGCATTTTTGACCTCCCTCCATGGTAATTTCTCAGCCTAGTAAGGTCGTGGCTCTACCCCACTTCGGTCTGGTTGCAAACATGCCACATCTTGTTGAGCATGCTACGCACCTTCGACCAACCACGAAAGCAGCGCAACACAACCCCATACCGATTATGACCAACCATCCTTGTGAGGATTGTGCACGGATTTTGGACACTATGCACATTCTACACGATCTGGTCTTCGAATTGTGCCATGATATGGCATACATGAGATTTAAGATGGATTTAATGGATCATCGGGGGAGTGTGTTACTACCCTTATTCACTCACTTTTCACTCCAAAGGCCAGTCCAGCGACAATGGTTCCGCCTGTGGTGGGCGACACGGGGATTATCTTGTTGAAGGACATGACGTCGCCTCCAGGCCAGATGTCATGACCCCTGGAAACAAGTTTTAGTATTGTTGGTTTTATGTTAGTTATTTATCCTAATTCTATCATTTTTTTTTTTTCAGTTATGCCCTGGGCGACAATATAGTGTCTAAACAGTTACATATTGCTTTTTAAACTAGTCTTCATGATTACAGTCTTTCTTCGATTAAAGGGCTGGACTGGTTTCCCTACGGGGCAGTCCAGGCTCCAAAAATGTGGACAAGTCTATGGGTTTATAGCCTATTTTTGCTTAAAGGACTAGTTTCTCTTCGAGGTAGTCCAGGCTCTAGAACTGAGTGTTAGAAAAGTGGGTGTGCTCGTTTAACCATAGACAATATAGCAATATTGTCACCCAACCATAGGAACGATTGCCACCCCCGAGCACCTTGACCTTAACAGAGAGAAGAATTATGGTAGCAATTCAATAGCCAACCAAGGCTAATGCACCAAGCAAAGATAACCAAGACTGGTCAGAGAGTCCAAACCAGAAAGACCGAAACTACAGGTTGTAGTAACTGCAGCTGCAACTGCTCCCCAGAATTGCGCACTACTGGATTTCTGCAGTTGCAACTTGTGTGTATCAAATGAGTTCTAGTGCCTTATATTTATACTACTCTTTCCAGGTTGTCTGGGTCGACTTCTCTTTCTGGGTGCTAAAGACTTAATATAAAATATTCTCTTTAGCCGACTTTACTTCTAGGGTTATGTCCAAGTCTTTTAGGGTTCTTCTTGCTTCCTGGAATATTCTAATCTCATAAGAGGTCACAAGTGGAGGTTAATACCTCCCGCAGCTACCATAATATCAACATTGAGAACCATAAGATTGTATGGTTCCCTTGATTATGACAGGTAATATATAGATACTAACTTACAAAAAAAAACATTGCCAAATTCCTAAAAAGGGTGGTCTTCATAGCTAGTTAGGATCCTTGTACATACGTCAACATTAAAGTTGATCTTGAGACAAGTCTCTTCGAAGAAATATAGTTAAACCTAAATGGTTAGTGTTATTTTTATGTGTTGGATTACGAGTAGTTGTCATTCAAATATAATGTGTGCCATGAATACATACACTTCCAAAACGACTATGAGAAGGGATAACTCCTTGTTATCAACTAAACAAGCAACCAATGCACATTAACAAGGAATAAGCACATGCAACCCCCTCTTAAACCATCTACTTTGCGAAGTGAAGCCTTAGGAAAATTTCTTCGATGCATTAAGTAAGGAGGAGAAAGAAATGAATAATGAGAACTTGAAGGATAGGCAAGAAGAAGATGCGCGTGAAAAACTAAAAAAGGTAGAAGTACAAGGGTAGAATGTAAAACCAACAAATCAAGGGAATGAACCATCATTTTAAGGGATGAATGACACACCAACTTAGGAGGAAACAAATCTAGACCTTTGGAATCCCACATACGTGGATGCAATCAAGTCAATCTACTCTCCATTCATCACAAGAGGGACAAGTCCATAAAAGAAATGAGAGGATGAGAAGTTGAACAAAACAAAGCATTGAGATCATAATCCTAGCTGCCAAGTTCGACTACTCCCTTCAAGGCCTATTAGAAAACTTTGTATGTTCCATTGACACACCTTTTTATACAACCTATTTGTAAACCATTACCCAAGTAGCTATGTCAATGAAAACATGAAGACAATGAAAAAAAATGTTCAATCTCGTACTCATCCAGAGATGTGGATGACTGAATATAAATAATAGAGTTAGACTTCTTCCTCTTTTTTGATGTGATATGTTGTGTGAGTCCAATCACAACCTCTTGTTGCATCAAGAGAAACCAATTGCATCCTACAACCTAGTATTGAGCATAGTGTAATGTCTCTCCCATGTCCATAACACTAATATCAACATATACATCAATCCAATATAACATGTTATACGAAACTAAAAATATTATAATAATAAATATAATGTTCACAAGCTAAATAATAATCACAACAAATCTTTATATATAATTTGTTTTACGGAATACACATCCCGAAAAACCCTCCAAGTACTTCCTCTAATTTCGAGGATGGTATGGGAAGTAAACCAACTAGTTGTAGTTTTGACAACCTAACTCGACGGGGACATCGAGTGAGGCCCAATACTATCAACAGAGACAACCAACCCAAGGAATTGACCTAGAGACCTTGAGCTCTCAAGCACTCGAGCTATCCTATAGATATAGATATAGATATAGATATATAGATATATATATATACCAATTGGAATTGTCTCATATTTATTATTAGAAAAAAAGAAATATGAGACAATTCCAATTTGTATCATTTTTTTTTTTGTAAATAAAGGAAGGACCTTGTATTAAATCACAATTTTACAGCTTTGCGACGCTTGACAGCCACCTGTTCCGCCACAGGAGGGAAATTAGA
Source organism: Picea engelmannii (assembly GCA_009831015.1). NCBI lineage: Eukaryota > Viridiplantae > Streptophyta > Pinopsida > Pinales > Pinaceae > Picea > Picea engelmannii. Next base: position 70,675 of record ML799221.1, on the reverse strand, counting down.
ACATGTGGCTCCAAGCGGTAATGTGTCTATCATGTCTGAAAAATATTTTACAAAAATTGAGCAGAGAATTGCTAGTGTCTACAGGAACCCTGTTCCATCTATCTAACCTAGGGCTGGCCTCGTTTAGAACCGCCATTACTGAGAGAATTGCACAACCAAAAAAGAGAGTGAAAACTATCTTATCACTATCTACTCTATATCTGTAATTAACAAAAAATTGGGACCTGGGGTGAGCCGCGTCAGGCCATTGGAGAACCTAGATATCCATGAGAGGTGTATGTCAGGGTGAATCTTTGCTTGCAAGTTGAGCAATGGGCTTGCGATGGAGAATCTGTGAATGCCTCAAGAAGCATGTCCAGACGTTGATTGATGATCCCTTGGCCCTGCACCTGTTCATCATGTCGTTGACGGATGTCGAAGAGGAGCTCAAGATGCTCCTCTGCCAGACGATAGGCAGAGTGTGAGCTCTCTTCTCCCTTGTCCATGCCTTTGTCTTTCGATGTATTTGAATCTTTCCCTACACCTGTCAATTGCCAGCTTGGAGGGATTTCTTCCTCCACGATATAGCTCTCGTCCCCGTAGTAAGGCTCGCCCGGCCTGAGAACTGGGGGGACGAGAAGGCTGGTAGTAGTGGGGAGGCGCACCTCTAAGGGTGGCGTTGTCACATTCATTGAGCTCGGGCCTGGATGCAAAACTGGAGGTGGGGCCTCCTCTTTGACAGTGGTGAGGCTTGGGTGCAAAGGCGGAGGAGGCACCTCTTCCTTCACAATGTTAACATGATAATGCAGAGGCGATGATGGAGAGTGCGCCAAGGAGGACGGGGTCTCCATTTTTGGAGTGCGCAAGGTTGTATGAGTCTAAAACGAGGAGGACGGGGTCTCCATTTTTGGAGTGTGTAAGGTTGTTTGAGTGCTCCTGGTGGTGCTATGGGAACGACTGAAATAACCAATTAGAGCTCATTGAGAGGCGGTGAGTCTGGTGGCCCAAGTGAGGGCATTCATTTTTCTGGTGCCCCGCTTGGGCTTCCCACGTTCTCGGGGCATGATGGGAGGAACATGGGGATGGAGGGGGTGATAGGGGTCAGTGGGGGGACGGTGGTGGCAAAATGAGGCCAGGAGGATGCACATGGTGCAAGCAATGAAGCCAGGAAGTTCTTAAGGGACGAAGAGCTCTATGTGGTGAGTATGTCAGGTGAAAAAAAAGAATAAATGCATGCCATGGCTACCTTTAACTCTGTTAGGAGTCGGAGATGCCTCTCCCATATTTATTGAAGGCCGACGGGACTGTTGCAAGTGACTGGTACTAGAAGCCTAGTTGGATTGTTCATCCGAGAGCTCCACCAGGTGCACTGAATTAACTCTCTGCGTGGTCTATGCCATGGGAAGTTATTACGATGGGGGTGATGGCCTAGGA
>ML799221.1:36266-54939 GCA_009831015.1 Picea engelmannii | reverse complement strand
GATTGTATGGTGTTTTGATCAATTCTAGTAGTGGTATAATTATATGGAAGGACTACGTATGGTTTATGTCCTCATGAATTCGTTATTTGTGTGTGTACTGACCTAATTCAAACTTCGTGTCTGGTTTTCGGGAGGACGACATCCTTATATACCTCAGGTAGTACCCTGAGTAAATCTCCCCATAGAAATACCTTCCTTGAAAAGCCTATGAAGAACCGGGAAGGCGGTTGTGAAGGCGTAAGGCCTTAGTAATCCTGCATGAGGAGGAACGATCCTCTTGAAGACCAAGATGACAGCATAAGGATGAAGTAACGAATCGTCAGATGAGATCCCTTCGGGAGATCTGTGGTCACTCACGACTGTCAGATCGGAGGAAGAAGATGGAGTGTTAAGTGCTTTAATCCTGATAGGTATTAATCAACGGATGAGATTTCGTCGGGGAATCTGCGGTCACCCACGACCGTTAGATTAGTAGGAGAAAGTAGGGCGTTAAATGCCTTACCCCTTTCTTTTCCTGTGTCTTCGTGGGTAGCGAAGAGTTTAGGACTGTAGATCCCCAAGGTTCATGAGAGTATCTGGACCGTGGATCTTTTCCACGCCCAGGGAGTCGTGGAAGAATGCATGGGTAGGAACCATTACGAGTCGTCAGATCTCGGCTGGAAAACCCGACAGTCGTTGGATCTATCCGGAGTTACTCGAGGGTTAAGACTCCAGTGTATAGGGGCTTTCCATTGTGGAAATCCCAGGATGGATCTGGACCGTCTGTCTAACGGAGGCCACGTGTCAAAAGATCACCCACTTCGGGAAACCGGGAGTCAGGAAATCGAGAGTCCTGTTGATAAGAGATCATGACTTTCCATTGAGGAAATCCCGGGATGGATCTGGGCCGTTCGATGGACGGAGGCCACGTGTCGTAAGAGTTCCCATTTCGGGAAGTCAGGAATCGTGGAATCGGGATTCCTGTTGACAAGAGTTCGGGATTTCTCCATGGTGAAAACCCCGGGATAGATCTGAGCTGTTAGATTGATGGAGGCCACGCGTCGTGAGATCTCCCCATTTTGGGAAATCGGGAATCGCGAGATCGAGAGTCCTGGCGACAAGGGGTCGGGACTTTCCTGGGTGGAAATCCCGGAGCAGTGGTGGACCGTCCGATTTAAGGAGGTGACGTGTTGAGAGATTACCCGTTTCGGGAAATCGGGGATCGGGGATTCGGGAGTTCCGCTGACAAAAACTCAGGCTCTTGCCTTGACAAATCCCGATCCATAATGTCGAGACAATAGCATGTGGCTAAGTCCCGATGGACGGACAAGATTCCTTCGGGAAATCTCAGGGTCCGTAACGACCGTCTGATGCGAGGAAGGGATGCCATTTTTACGCTGGGGCGTGAATGCACATTACGGTAAGTAGCGAGTAGATCTGGATGGCCAGAGTCCACCCGCCCAGATCTACAGCTGAGGATGCATTCCAGAGCCCCCTTTCCATTCTGCTTTTAATGGGGGGGGTCCGGAATTGGACGCACAACTCTCGAACGGTCGAGATTAATTCATCATGATCAATGGCTCTTAGGTGGATTCCGAACCCCCCTTGCCATTCTGCCTTTAATGGGGGTGAGGGGTCTGGAATAGTGTGGCATGTGAAGTGGGGCCCCTCCTGTCATGTCGACTACCGTGTTGCATTTCCCTCTCTGCCACCTGTATTCCACTTAACCGCGCAACGGGGCCGTTTCTCATTGGCTGTTCTCTGGCCTTGTTGGGATTTGTCCTATTAGCCATTTGCTAACCCTGTAGGGATTTGTCCCCATTGGCCGATCGCTAGCCCCGTTGGGATTCAGCGGTTGCCAAGTCAAACGACTCGACATCATTGTAGCGCCGAGGCGCGAAATATGAAAGAGGTATTGCGTTTATTCGGACTGTGATCATGACCCGCGACCACATGGGAGCGGGCAGAGAGACAGAGCCAGCTTACGCTGGTCCTCCATGGATGTTTAGGGCTTCTGATTCGGCAGAAGACCAGAAAAATCAGATTTAGGTAGTGGGTATGTGACATCAGCTATGTTCTTGATACATTATTCCATAATTGTAACATATCAGCTTAGCCACTAAATTTGTTTTTCTACTAATTGCCAACAAATGCTTTGTGGAAGATTAGATTTTATTGGAACATGTGCATGTAACTGTGTTCTTCATACATTCTACCATCAATGCAACATATTAACTCAAGTATTAAACTTATTGCATTATGGGTTGTTAGCATTAAAACTTAATAATTGCATGTCTACAAACAAGAACAACGATTTTGCTGCAACATTGTATATTGGTATTAGTAAACAGAAGATCGAAGAAGTACTAGAGCACCGAACCATGCCAATTAGAACATGCGTTAAACCTAGAAAAGAGGCAGCAACGAAGAGTGCAAGGATTTTTTTTTTTAATAGCAAATCCATTTAAAATAAAAAAATAAGAAAAACACAGAGTACTGTGCATCTATGCTTAGAAATTGGACCCAGTTCTTCGAGTCGAAACATTGAAGGTATCTGCGACAAACACAGGCACGGGCTCTGCAGTATGCAAGATTCTTGGAGTTTTCTCTTCGATGAATCATCCTCTGCTGAAATTGATATTTTTCAGAAGCTTTTCCTTAGAAAGAAGATGAAAATGGTTGCAGGGGAAGTGGAATAGCCCGTAGCTGAAACCGCCTTTGCATAGTCCAAAAAAATTCAGTAGCACAACTTGCGCGTGCAATTACAGAGGCCCAAATTAGTCCATTATGGGCAAAAGGAGATGACTAGTAGGAAAATGCGTGGCAGGAGCGAGAGTTTTGGATCTGATGCCCAAAAATGTTAAACAATATTTTTTTGGCTTGAAATATATCTCTGGGAGCATTAACATATCATTGCTTTACACTGAAACTCTTTCGCCCAAAATGGACTAATTTGGAACTCTGGAATTCCTACTTTGGCGGTGTAAAGTGGTTGTTGCGTTCACCGTCAGTTTCTTTTCTGAAACTCCTTTTGGTGTTGTCATGACTGTGATCACCGAGCCGGGAAGGTTCGTCTGTTATGGTTGATTTCAATTTGGGCGCAGGATTGGGAAGATTCTCTGCATTGCCATCATCCATTGCCGTATCATCGTCCATTAGATCATCTTCTTTCGGTTCGGAATTCATGGCATCAACTTCTGTGATAGAAATGACTGCGACTGGGCAGGTTCTTTGACCAGCCAAGGTTGCAATGGAATTCTTTGGCTTGAAATATATCTCTCGGTGTACCAAGGGACCATCTCGTTTTTTCCTACTAGGCGGAGGGAGATGAATAGTAACAATATGCCCTGGAATAGTGGAACCTATGGCCATTATGCCCCAATGTGTTTACTCTGTGTGGAGAGAACTGCTGCCAGAATTTATTTGGAATTTGTGTTTGGTCGAGATGATGTTTGAAATGAAAATCGAGTAGGGATAATATAAGCCTCCGCAAATTATGGTTTAATGCGTATCAATGGAATATCTCCTCGAGCCTTTCGCTGAACAATGACAATTTCCAGGGTTCGTGCGGAATGAGTTGTGACCATCACAACTCACTAATTTCACAATTAGAAAAGAGTGTGAACGTGGCAGTGACGGTGAAAAGATATTAATAATCGAAAATTTCTTAAAAGCACCAACCCGTCGGTGCACAAAAAAAAATATTGCGTGGCCTTTGAAATGCATACTTGGAAAGGATAACATGCTTCTGGGCAAATCTTAGTTTAATTCGTACTAATGGCAAATCTTCTCTAGACTTCCAGAATTTAATGACAGTTTTAACGGTTGTTGCAGGATGGCTACTAGCATTAAAGCTTAATTATTGTGTATCTGGAAACAAGTACGAAGGCAACAACAAGTATGAAAAGCGATCAGACGAAGATATACCCAGGGCATGTGAACGACCGATGGTTCTCGGCTTGGCGGGATGAAAATTGAGCCTCTATTGTTCTGTGTCCTACAATTAGCACCTACACTTCTGCGATACACAAATTGACAGGTGGACTTGCGGGTTGGTTGGTTCAACATTGCATTTTTTTTTGTCCTTAGCGATTTCGTATTAATTCCATAATTAACCACTTTTTTGGATCGGGGGTTCTCGGTCTGGCGAGCAAAAAATTAGGCATCTATTATTCTGTGCTCTACAAATAGCAGTGACAATTCCGCGATATACAAATTCAGAACCTGACCTGTGCTAAATTATTACTGTTAAATATTTATATTACAGAATTTAATTATACAAGAAAGTTTGCACAATCTGGTTGGCCGAGTGATATAAAAGTATTTCGACAAACGAACCATATAAAAAAGAGTCATTCCATTCTTAGGTAGTTTTTTTATCGCGGGTTGGCGGCCTCGCGGGCTGAAAAAAGAGTCTCTATTGTTCTGTCTCCTACAAATAGCACCCAGATTTCTGCGGTATACAAATTGACAGGAGGACCTACGGGCTGCTTGGCTGAACATTGCATTTGATCGAGGGTTCGCGGCCTGGCGGGCTGAAAATTAAGTATCTATTGTTCCGTGTCCTACAAATAGCACCTATAGTTTCGCGATATACAAATTCACATGCAGACTTGTGGACAGTTTCTATATAAAGTATGGAATGAGATTTTATACAACATATGCTAATCCCTCATTCCATACTTAGGCAGTTTTTAGATCGCGGGCTCGCGGTCTGGCGGGCCAAAAAGAGAGTCTCTATTGTTCTGTCTCCTACAAATAGCACCCAAACTTCCGCGATATACAAATTGCTAGTGTTCTGGAACATATGCGGATCTCTTATTCCATACTTGGGTACTTTTTGGATCGCGGGTTCGCGACCTGGCAGACTGAAAATTAAGTATCTATTGTTCTGTGTCCTACAAATACCACCTAGACTTCTGTGTCCTACAAATAACACCTACAGTTCCGCGATATACAAACTCACACACGGACTTGTGGACATAGTTTATATAAAGTATGGAATGAGATTTTATACAACATATGTGGATCCCTCATTCCATACTTAGGCATTTTTTGGATCGCGGGCTCGCGGCCTGGTGGGCCGAAAATAGAGTCTTTATTGTTCCGTCTCCTACAAATAGCACCCAGACTTCCGCGATATACAAATTGATAGTGTTTTAAAACATATAAGGATCCCTCATTCCATACTTGAGCACTTTTTGGATTGCGGGTTCGGGACCTGGTGGACTGAAAATTAAGTATCTATTGTTTCGTGTCCTACAAATAGCACCTAGACTTCCGAGATATCCAAATTGACACGCGGACTTTTGGACATAGTCTCTATATAAAGTATGGAATGAGATTTTATACAGCATATGCAGATCCGTCATTCCATACTTAGGCAGTTTTTGGATCGCGGGTTCGCGGGTTCGTGCGCCGAAAATAGAGTCACTATTGTTTTGTCTCCTACAAATAGCATCGTGACTTCCGCGATATACAAATTGATTTTTGGACTTATGCTGGTTGGCTGAACATTGCACTTTTATTGTCCCGTAGCGATCCCATATGAATTTCAAATTTAGCATTTTTTTATTTTATCGGGGGTTCTGGGGTTGGGGAGCTAGAAATTGGGTGTTTATTGTTTCGCGCTTTACAAACACATTCTTCTAGAACATATGCAGATCCCTCATTCCATACTTCGGCACTTTTTGGATCGTGGGTTTGCGACCTGGCAGGCTTTAATTAAGTATCTATTGTTCTGTGTCCTACAACTAGCACCTAGACTTCCGCGATATACAAATTGACACGCGGACTTATGGACATAGTCTCTAAATAAAGTATGGAATGAGATTTTATACAGCATATGCAGAGATCTCGTATGAATTCCATATTTAGCGAATTTTTTTTATCGGGAGCTCTGGGGCTGGCGGACTGAAAATTGGGCGTCTATTGTTCCGCGTTGTACAAAAACATTGTTTTAGAACATATGCGGATCCCTCATTCCATACTTGGGCATTTTTTGGATCGCGGGTTCGTGACCTTGCGGGCTAAAAATTAAGTATCTATTGTTTTGTGTCCTACAAATAGCACCTAGACTTCCGCAATATACAAGTTGACATGCGAACTTGTGGACATTGTCTCTATATAAACTATGGAATGAGATTTTATACAGCATATGCGGATCCCTCATTCCATACCTAGGCAGTTTTTGGTTCGCGGCCTGGCAGGCCGACAATAGAGTCTCCATTGTTCTGTCTCCTACAAATAGCACCTAGACTTTTGCGATATACAAGTGGACAGGTGGACTCGGGCTGGTTGGCTGAACATTGCAGTTTTATTGTTCCGTAGCGATCCAGTATGGATTTCATATCTAGCGATTTTTTTTGATTGGTTATGTGGGGCTCGCGGGCTGAAAATTGGGCCTCTATTGTTCCGCGCTGTACAAACACCAAGCACATCTCCGCGATTTACAAATTGACAAACGAACCTGTGGGCTGCGTCGCTCAACAGTGCAGTTTTCATTGTTCCTTGTCCTTCGAATAACCCTCGGAGTTCTGCGATATACAAATTGACAGATGGACTTGAGGCCATTGTTTACAGATACTAATCCCTATCAACTATCTAACATGTCTAAAAACATGATTTTCAACACTAAATTATTAATAATAATTTTTGCTATTGTAGAATTTAATTAAACGAGAAAGTTTGTACAATCTGGTTGGGCGACTGATATAAAAGTTTTTCGACAAACGAGCAATACATAACAAACATGTACTTTTAGAAAGTATGGACAAGAGATTTTATAGAGCATATGCGGATCCGTTGTTCCATACTTGGGCACTTTTAGGATCGCGGGTTCTCGGCCTGGCAGGCTGAAATTTGAACCTCTTTTGTTCGATGTCCTGCAAATACCACCCAGACTTCTGCGATATACAAATTGACAGGTGGACTTGAGGATTCCACATTTGGAGGGTTCAAGATTGCAATTGTTTAGCAATGCTCATCCTATCTAACTTCAGCTAAAAACATTATTTTTAGATACTAAAATATTAATATTAACTATTGTTATTGTACAAGTGAACTACATTAAATTATTAAAGGATGTTAAATCGCTTATTTTTAAAAAAATGAAGGAAACACAAGAATTTTTTTGTAAAATTCTATCACCGCAAGCATAACAAGGACCAATTTGAAGTTTAAGGCCCTCTTGTTCATATGATAACACAATTGCACTCCGCACAGTATATATTCGTTGATTTCAAATTATTCCAGGATATTAATTTTACCAAGTTCATCGAATAAGAAAAAATTGCGAAAACAGCGATCAATTTGAATTTTAAGAGCCTCTTGTTGGTATGATAGGACAGTTGCACTCCGCACACTATATCTTTATTGATTTCAAATTATTTCACAACAATAATTTGACCAAGTTCATTGATCAAGTAAATTTGCCAAAACAAGTCACATAGTACATTTGCGTCACAGTGCCATAGAAATTATCAGGCGGATCTGCGTGCCATCTGGCAAAAAAAATTCAACTATATTGTTCCTTGTCCTCCAAAGAAGAGTTGGAGTTCCACAGTATACAAATTGACAGACAAACTAGATAACCAAGAACCAACCATAGTTTAAATAGCCCAGAAGAAAATTCCCAAAAGGTTCCATTGAGCAGAACCCATTGACCTTTGCACCAAACAATTTGATATACAAAGAAAAGACGTCGGCGCATTCCTTTTCTCTTGAAACGAACATTCATTTGGATGTTGAACAAATGTTACAGAGAGACATGAGGTGTTTTCGTTTCCTCCCAAAGTTTGATTTAATTTATTTTTTTGCCCTTCTTCAGCCGATATGCAAAATTGCATTGTCCTTATTTAAGGTGAATTTGCTCTGTATTCGAAGTTGCCGCAACATATAGACACTGGTTGTCTTTTTGTGTAAATACGTTTCATACGACAACTCTGCCAATTCAGGAAGCACATTTTGTAACAGAGGCTACCTAACCGAACACTGTACAGTTGTGTTGCCCACGATTCGGATAACACCATTGACGCAATGTCCATAAATATATGGACATTTTTCATTGCATCATAGATAATCAATCGTATCATCACTTATCAAAGCGGAAGCAGAAGCAACGGAATGGCATTTTGCACATACAGGCTCAAAGGGGGTCGAGTACACATTGGTTGCAACTAAAAGACCTTCAACCTGGCAACGCGAGCAAAGGGATTAATACATTGAACAATATAATACACAACTACATACCCCCCTCCCCTGTAAAACAAAAAAGAAAAAGTAAACATGTGCATAAATGTGTTGAAGGTTATTTCTATAGGCAAAGTGAGGATGATTTTGTGGATGTATACGCACAACAATTGTAGAGCTAGCTAGTTTCTATAGATCCTCTACTATATCTGCTCGCAACTCTATTAAAAACGTTGCCTGGGTTGTCCGAAAGATCCGTTCTCTAACATCCTTCTTCTTTGTTATATTTTTGAACAACATAAGTGGAATCTTCCCTCTATGCAATTGTTGTTCCATTGACGAAAACAAATATGAATACGTATCGAACAATTGTAGCTGCAACATGGAACGGTGCAATATTTGTTTTACTTATCCCACATATATGCAGACGCGAAAGTTAAGAACAAAACTAAATATGAAAAGTGGTACCATTGCCTTGTCGTTGTCCGACTGTCCATCCTTTATATGGAGAATGTGTTGCGACCCAAATTTTCTCGCCAGTGTCACAACAGCCCCAATCGTTCTGATTGGGTAAATATCAGTGCTCTGTGCAAGTTGCCTGATAGTTGAGTCCGGGAGGAAGCAATATTCTGAACAAATAGCAGGATTTTTTTCCACAATACTTGTTTCGTTGAGCAAAATAATTCGATCGCAATCACCACGGTCATATACTGTTTTGGGCAATACATTAAAATTTGTTATGGATATCCCATTACGCGACAATATCTTTTCTGCATGTTTCTGGACAAGTTGTGGAGGAACAATGAGTGTGAGTGTCATCATGGCGTCCTTGTCTGTCATATCAGCACGCATAATGGATCTACTTTTGTTTGCCTTATCCAAGTAGGTGGTTTAGAAAACCACTATGTCCCCGACAAACAATTGTCCAGTTTGGCGGTTGTTCAATCCCTCTATTGATAGTACTTTGGATGTCACAACTCTAGACCTGATGACATTTTTTTGAACAGGAAAACTAAAGTGAATGGTAGTGTTTTACAAGTACACGAATAGTATTGATGAACTATGGAGCCACAGTTTCGCAACCACACCTCTTGGTCTACGAAACATGTAGCACGTTCGATGTTTCGCTTGTACTTGTTGATACTTCTTGCGAGCTAGAAACCATGTATTGCAAATGGCATCATTATATCCGTCGTGCCATAGATGAATATATAGCCCACAAAATTTGTTCAGTAAACATAGTAAGAGCACAATGTATGCATCTTTACCTTTGGCCTTTTCGGTCTACTGATGTCTGGGATGACTGACTGCTCATGGCTGTCTCACTAGTCCAACTTTTTCTGATGCAAGCATGTGCAGATGAACATAATGAGTAAACAAATATATGCATTATATATTGTCCATTGGAAGGACCAAATAACCGTAAAACTGTATGCATCTTAATTTTTTAACTGGACAAATGTTTAACAGTAAACATGAAGTAACCGTGGGTCACCATGGCCAATGTGTATATCGTGGACCCCTGGAAGCCAGGGGAGCAATCTTCAACCTACCAACCTGGTAGCCGCAATCGATAAAGTGGGTAACTATGGAATATGGTAGAAGCAAGACCACATATGTCAGTCTGTTAGTCCGCCAACCGACGCACGAGGGAATTTTCAGAAACCACACTAAGCAGATGAATTAGAAAACAAAAGGGATAATAGAAAATGGAAAAAGTAGAAACAGGGAGCGCAGAAAGGCCCATTACTGCGAATTCAGCGTTTTCAAGTCTAATATTATATGCTCCCTCCCGGTTTGTATATTTAATTTATCGACACACTTGGTATACCTTTTAAAATATTGTATCACAGAACCCTCTGCTGCTACACAAAAGAATTCATCTCCCTGTCCAAGCAACCTGTTTTTTCCAAGGCAGCAACGCCGAAGATGCAATCGAGACAAAGGCAAGTTAGTATGAAAACATACATCTAAAAGAAAAAGAAAAAAGGTTTATTTACCCGCCAAAGAGTCCTTCGTCCTGTCCAGCGATTCTATTTCTTTAAATGCAGCAATGCAGTACAAACACAACAGACATAAACTAGCTTAGTATGCAGGAAGGAACGTATGTAACCAAGATAGCTTACCATGTAGGAAGGCACACAACTAGTTTAAAACATATACAGACCATAAATGAAATACAAAACATCGCAATATGAAACAACAGTACAAGCATGCACCTTTCTATATCCTCTTCAGCCGATGCAGTCAAGACTCCCTCCTTTTCTCCAACTACTCTGTTTGTTTCAATGTGGGAACCCACAAAATTCAATGTACATTAATGGAAGCTGGTATTCACTGGAGAACAAGCAATATGTAGATACAACAAAACTGACTCAACGAACAGTTTACAAAGCCAGAAACATGAACCTTTGCTCTTCTCTATCCATGGGTGTAAACGTCTAGCTTTTTTTTCCCTAGCCAAAATATATTACAAGGCAGAAAATATCACGCAATTGCACGACCGCAACTAAACGATTTCTGGTTTTCCCTGGCAATTCATCCAGATATGCCCTTTAACCGTGTTATTTATCCTCTACACAGACTGTTGTGCCCACGTTACAAGTTCTTAGTTTTTCATGGCAAACTACTCAGACATGCTTCCAGACATGAAAATATAATCTTAAAGAATCTTTGTTGCACATATCATATCTCAAGCACAACACAAATTGTATTGTGTGCACACCAGTCTATATAGAGGAGAAAGAACATGTCATGTCATATCTGCACATCTGACCATACATGATCTATAAATGTAGGCTACATACATATGCTTTATCCCAATAAAAAAACAACGGATATTGTAACTTCACATGTAATCCTCCAACAATTTTGTATGCAACTATTTTCTTTCATGGCAGGACTCGAGCACCAGGAAAATATCACACAAATACAGATAGCGGCCTCTGCAAAAATGGCAAATAACACATCTGCAGATTGACTGGTGGGTGCAGGAGCTGAACACCGTAAAGCGCCCCAAAAAACAATAACAATCCAAAAAAAAAAAAGCTCCAATCACCACCGCTGCACCCCAACCCTGCAAGGCCGAATCAAAGAAAAGAAACCAGCAAGGACCAAACCAGCGAGAAAGCACGAAGAGGCCGAACTACACCCCCAGGGCCCCAAAGCGCAAACCCTAGGAAAACAAACAGAACCGGCACCCCGGAACCAACGAACCAACAAAAGCCATCGACCCAGTGAACAACATATGTATCTCCAAAGATTACCAAACTGCATCCAAAGCAGAAAAGGAACCGAAAACATACAAGGAACATGCGACTACAAATAATCAAACATTCTTACTTGCAAATTACAAACACTGAACAACAAACAAGGAATACAAAATGAAACTATGGCATCGAAACTTACTCTGAAACGATGAAATGCAGAAGCGCAGGTTGAATCGCGAGCGAAACAACAAAAAACAACAATCGATAAACCACCGAAGAAGAACCACTCACCGAACTAGTAAACAATGTATCTAGCTTCAACGATTACGAGGATGAAACATACAATGGCAACACCCGACAAACTAGCAAAGAAAAAGCAGTCACCAAACCAATAAACAATGTATGTAGCTTCAATGGCATAACGATGATGAAACATACAATGGATATTCAACTGGCATGTACTCCAAGAACCGTATTTTCATAAACATTTAAGACTCTCAGGCTGTCTAAGGACCTCGCGGTATGCAAACATTTAAGCTGTCAGGGGTGTTGGAGAACGCCGCGTCATGTAAACATTTACGTTGTCAGGCCTATTGAGGCATCTCAAAATAAGTGTCAATAAATTTCAAGAAATATACAAAGCTTGGATATGAAAACATTTCAATATGCTTAGTACATATCAAAACTGACAGATATATTCGGGTAGCAGAAAATGCTAATATAAACATTTGAACTAATGGTAGCATTAATCGACCTTCAAGCAATATACAGGAAAAATATATGATTAAAACATATTTTCTACTAGAAAAAAGTTTGGATATGTTGCCATACACTGCATTGGGAATAGCGAAGCCGACAATAAGACCTCCAATCTCTTAGCCAATCAGATCAATACATATATGTTACTTTTTAATGTATAAAAATATACGCTTTTAATTCCATAGCTCCAACAATAGGTATTGTGCAAATATTTCCGGTCAAAGGACAAACTAATATGTAGTCAACGCTTTATCGATCGCTATAGTCCCTCTATGCCTACGGTAGGGACTAATAATATAAACTCCAAACTTGGATGAAATTTCCAAGTAAATTATCACACTTTGCCTATAAACTTCGATGAATCTTCCAAAATATTTCGATGGAATTTTTAAGTAAATTATCACACTTTGCATATAAACTTCGATGAATCTTCCAAAATAGATTTTATATCACACTTCTCATATAAACTTCGATAAATATTGCAAAGTAGATATCAATATTGTGCTTATAACATTGTTTTATTTCTCATTACTATTAGAATAATTATTTATTTATCATTAACATTAAAATTATAATTAGAATTATAGCCCCCAGAGGGGGTGACATTTGTTGGGGATGGGGCACCCATGTGGTGCACCATGTAGTCAACTTGTCATGTATAGGTTCTTGGATAGGTGAAGACAACAAACTTTTGGTTGAATGAGGTACGGGAAGATTTAGTTCATGAGGAGTATGTCCTTGCAGATCCTAATATTTGAAATGATGATGGAAAATAACTTTGGACTAGAACAACATAGGGAGAGGATGCAACTATTGAAGTTGCTAAGTTGGAAGTTTATTGGAGGGGGTACAATGATAAGCCAGGTGGATAATGTTTAGATGAGGAGAAGCTCAAGCGTTTTGGAGATGATGAATATGCTCAACATCACAACAATTTGTTCTCTGTTATTTATGCTTGGGGGATGCATCCTTAGTATCGAGGTCATCTATGAGGATTGGCCATGGCGGTCTAACGAGGGTTGGTTGCGGGGGATAGCTTGACTTGGGTAACTATTAGTTTCCTCTGCGCCAATAAAAAATACAGGCATTGGGGGGGTTGTGTATCGGTGCTAAAGAGTTTGTATCGAATTTAAGGGTTCAAGTAGTTTCAAAAGTAATCAAGAGGTCGGGAGAGCTCTTGAATTGGTCTGCAAGTTTGAGTATCCTTTCAAGGTGGTGGTTGGTTGGGAGTGAGTGGTCGGGAAGGTCGTGTCAAAGGCCATGTAGTGTCCTACATTGGGTAGCAATTTATAGGATGGCTATGGGCTACGGTAAGGGGGGTAGGGTGAGAAGAGAGGGGTCAAGGAGGAATGATAAGGCATTTTCATGTCATAGTCTAGTTTCCCACACAAGAGCGTCTCGTGAGGTGTGGGAAGCATGGCACCGATTCTAGGAGCACTACTCGGAAGCAACCGAGAAAGCAGTAAAGGCGGTCGAGGAAGCTGTAAAGGCACTGATATTGGCAACCCCTTACAGATCCAGGTGGATATTGGTGGCCACCCACCTGTTCCAACTGGCTCCTTTTGCTAGTTTTTAGTTCAGCATGTTCTTCTGTACTTTTTTGTAATGGTGGGTTCTACACTTCTGGGGCTGTCTGGAGCCCTAAAAATCTTCCAGGTGGATACTGGTGACCTCCCACCTAATCTAAATGGCTTATTTTGTATGTTTTCATGTCAGCACATCTTGTTGTACTTCCAGGTCCATTTTGGGGCCTTAAATAGTGTTATTTTGGCTCACCATAGTCAAAATATAGACGAAGTCAAAGTTTGACGGTGTAATGTGTAGTTCTCGAAAAGACCTTTCCAATGGGCTATCACGCGCCTAAAAAGGAGATCGTATGCACAAGTTACGACCCCGGGAAGTTAATGTACTAACTTACCCAAATGGGGCCCACATGACTTTTGGCGTTTCATATCCTAGGGTTAGGTTTTTGGATGTTTAGGGTTTTGGCATTCCTGTTTAACATAAAAAGGCCTTTAGAGCCTCATTGTAATCATCTTCTTGTGAATGAGCGTAACTGTCACATCTCTTCTCAGAGATAAAGCTGTCACCATTCTAGCGAGTCTTGCACTCTGTATTTTTACAATCTCTTTACAATTCTTTCATTAATATAAATCAAGTATTGTTGCATTTCTCTGTTTCTGGAAAGTTTCATGAGTATTTCATTGTAATTTATGTTCTTTCATTTTGTTCTGAACATAATCCGGATTAGTGGTATCAGAGCAGGCTGCTCTTGATCGTTTTTCAACGCATGTCCCCGACGAGGTCTGAGTACAGCCAGTTGGGTCTTGAGTTTTTATCTCTTGAGGACAATCACTGTTGCACACCCAGGAAACCCTTGATGACAACATAAAATAAAGATGGGAGAGCAAAAGATTCTATTAACCTATTGCTTGAGCAAGCTCTCGTGCGACAGAGGGACAAAATGATGGAGAATTTTGCACACATTCTTCAACGCCTGCCGATAGCAACAGGTGCATATTCATCAAGCGACCATTTTGGAGGAACCTCTCCCTTCAAGGTACAAGTTAATTTTGATATTTCCATATTTGAAGGTCAGACAAATGCGGATGCCCTAGAAAAATGGTTAAATCTATTAGAAGGTTATTTCTTTGTTCAAAATTTTTCTGACAGGGAAAATATCACCTTCGCACTCCTCAAGGCTCTCCCCCATGTCAAACATTGGTGGGTAACTTACTGGAAGCAAAGTTCCACAAAGGAATCTAGAATCTATGGGTCCGAGCCCACTTGGGATTTTTTTTGTGGATGCGGTCAAAGAACAATACTATCCTATTGATAATTATGAAGACCAGTACATGAGATGGACCACACTGCGGCAAGAGAAGAGCCAAACAGTGCCAGAGTTCACAAATACTTTCCATACCTTGTGCAACAAGCTGGGTATCAAGGACTCCGAGCGACATCTGGTTATGAAATATCGTGGGGCTCTGCATAGGTACATCCAAACCGAAATGGATTTCCTAAACATCTCATCATTGGGAGTTGCCTATCGATATGTTGTTAAAATTGAGCAGAAATTTAGGCACCAAAACAGATGGGAATTCAGGTTTGCAAATCTGCAACAACCAAAGCACGATAAAGATGACCCTAACTAACAACCCTTAGAAAACTAGTCCAAGACACAGGACAAAAAGGGTAAAGGGAAGCCGAAGAATGACACAGAGAAGTGGTGTGACTTCCGCAAAATCACCTGGCACAACACCGATGAATGTCACTCGAAACAGTCATTGGTGCCCGAGGTCAAAGACACAGAGCTGAACCCTGATTCAGAATCCGATCTAGAAAATATTGAAAACAAACAGATCGGGACCGCAACAATTCAACCAGAAGAATTAGTAGATCCTGAAGAGGGGGAGCGCCTCTTCCATTCACATATGTGGGTGAAGGGGACCCCATTGCATTTCATTGTTGATAACGACAACTAGAAGAACCTCATCTCAGCTAAGGCCATCAAACAGTTGAGATTGTCAACAACACCACACCCGCAGCCATACAACATCGAGTGGCTTCACTAGGGACGAGATCTCCATGTCAGCCAACAATGTCACCTGTCCTATGGCATCCAACCCTTCAAGGATGAGGTAGTGTGTGATGTTTTCCCTCTTGATGTCTGTCATGTGGTTTTGGGCCAACCATATATGTGGAGACGACATGCTATCTAGGAGTCTAGACCCCGTAGTGTCATTATTACTCTGGGAGGTCAACTCTATCGGATACCAGAGGTAGTTCTGACTACTGCTCCACCAAAACAGTGCCACGAGGTAATCTCTCATATTGCAAAATTCATCCTCTTCACAGTCTGTTCAAAGGATGCACAAAAGACCGCTAAAACCACTGCAGCCTCAACACCTTCTATCCATCAAAAATAGATTGTCAAAGTGAAAGAAGATATTGTTTCTTCACCTACAATGGTTCCTACACAATGCCCCGTCAAACCCAGAGATAACAGGTTGGTGGAGCATATTCAACCCCACCAACAATCGGTTTGTGATAGTCTTCCACAGACCAAGCAACACAACTTCTCTAGCAAAGCATGCAACTCACCAAGATTCAAATTCAGAACATGCTTTCCCCTCTTTTCTAGGCACTCAACGCAATGGAGACCATTGCTTCCTGAGGGGGGAGGATTGATCGAGGTGGATATTGGTGGCCACCCACCTGTTCCAATTGGCTCCTTTTGCCAGTTTTTAGTTCAACATGTTCTTCTGTATTTTTTTGTAATGGTGGGTTATACACTTTCGGGGCTGTCTGGAGCCCTACACATCTTCAAGGTGGATACTAGTGGCCTCCCACCTAATCCAAATGGCTTATTTTGTATGTTTTCATGTCATCACATCTTGTTGTACTTCCAAGGCCGTTTTGGGGCCCTAAACAATGTTATTTTGGCTTGCCATAGTCAAACTGTAGATGAAGTCAAAGTTTGACGATGTAAGCATAGTTCTCGAAAAGACCTTTCCAACGGGCTATCACGCGCCTAAAACAGAGATTGTATGCAAAAGTTACGACCCCGAGAAGTTAATGTACTAACTTACCCTAACAGGGCCCACATGACTTTTCATGTTTCATCTCCTAGGGTTAGGTTTTTGGATGTCTAGGGTTTTTACATTCTTGTTTAACATAAAAAGGCCTTCAAAGCCTCATTGTAATCATCTTTTTGTGAATGAGCGTAGCCGTCACATCTATTCTTAGAGATAAAGTTGCCACCATTCTAGCGAGTCTTGCACTCTGTATTTTTACAGTCTCTTTACAATTCTTTCATTAATAGAAATCAAGTATTGTTGCATTTCTCTATTTCTGGAAAGTTTCATGAGTATTTCATTGTAATTTCTCTACTTTCATTTTGTTCTAAACATAATCCATATCACTTACACTCAAATTCTGGAGGAGGTGTAGGGCTAGGTAACAGATTCAATGCACTCTAGGACCCGAGACATGAAGTATTTCAAGATTGCGGAGACATATTGGATAGTCAAGTCTATGGTGGGCCAAGAATTGGAAAAAAACTACGGAGGAAAGGAGGGACATCCTATATTCCATACACATTTTCGAAGGGAAGTTTGAACTATTATGCTAGTACGAGTTTGGCATCAAATTCAAAGTGTCTCTTGCAGGCAATCAAGGGATTAAGCATAAACATGAAGGTGGATAGACTAGCTCTATAGGAACCAAAGATAACCCAATCGACTTGGAGTCTCACTCTTCGGCTCCAACAATAGTCCAAGAGGAAGATAAGGAAGATAATCTCCAGCCTCCAACCGATTGATGAGTGGTTTGAAACTATTTTTTATGCTTTGCTTTTCTGGGTATATGGAGACTGCTAGGCTCATAGGGCATGTTACTGTAAAAAATATGATGGGATGGTTTATAGTTTGGTCTTACTTATTAGCATCTATAGGACTCAAAAAACTGATAAGTTTTTGCATGAAAACTCATCTGCATATTATTGGATAGGATATTTGGTTTCCATAATGGCAAATCCCCAGGTTTTGATGTAACTCTTTTTTCTGTATATAATTCAAAAACCCTACAAATCTTTTAGCTTAAAATTTTAGAATTATTATTTGTTTCTCAATAATACTTTTTAAGTAAAAGATTGATATTACCTCAAAAATCTGAAAGCAATACATATGTTGGGGGACCTAGCATCTAGCCTGCTAACATTGGAAACCAGGACCAGACCCAAGTTAAGTTTAAAGGTGTCCATAACTATCCTAGTTTCTATAACTAAATTGTTCAAGTAGCCATAAGAATTACAAAAGTGGCATGAATGCTTGTAAAATCCAGAGTCTACCATAACAAAAAAAGAGAAAAAGCAAAAGCAAAAAAAAACTTCATACACTAGAAGCGTTATTGCCCCCATCGCTAGAAGGAGGATGTTGCCAAGCCTGGGTTATGATGAAGGGTTGATAGAAATCGGGGCAACGTTGGTTGAAAGGCTCACCTAATAAGGAATCAAAGAGTGCATCTAGCCTGCGATTGATGGTTTCCTGTCTGAAGAGTTGATTTGCGATATCCCGACGCATGTCAACGATTAATTGAAGTTGATCCACTGAGAAGTCATGAAGGGGGACCTCTTCTGATTGTGTGGTATCTTCCAAAGCAATCATAATATATTGAAGGGGGGCAGATGGAGACACTTCTTCAATGATCGTTGGAGCCACCTCCTCAATAACAACGTAACCCAAGTGCTCTTCCGTCGATTGGGCTGGAGGAATGCCACCGTCCAGATTTGAATTGGTCTGCAAACTTTGTCCAGCTGACTAGTTGATACCAACAGGAGGCATCACATAAGGTCAGATAGTAACCTGGAGTGGAGCAGAGGGAAGCTCCTCATCTACGTGAACAAGATCCCATACATCCTCTTCTTGATCATTTACCATGGGTGGTATCTCAGTCGAAGGTGAGGCAGGAGGAGACAACGTACTAGGGGCATTCAAGGAAGGGCGAGTAGGGCGACAATGATTAGATAAGTACCT
>ML799221.1:14795-30210 GCA_009831015.1 Picea engelmannii | reverse complement strand
GTCTCCATTGATCTTTTCCATTGCTTGATGGCCACTACATATATTGATCTTTGTGCTGCACAAGTATATAATATCTTCACCAATGTGATAAATTGGCAAATGGTGTTACAATTGAAGAGAAGAGGGGAGACCCAATTGAGGTTTAATTTTGGGAAGCATTAGAGGAAGTGTGTAAAGCAAAGAGGGTAGAAGAGAGATAAGTTCTTGGAGAGGATATCAAAATGCACTCGGTGGAATTGGTGAACTAATCATTGACAGGGTGGTTTTTTCGAAGTGGAATGGGTGTCCCTTTTAGGTTATGTTACAATGTTAGTGCAAGGGTGGTTAGCTTTTGTTTCCAAAATAGAAGATGATGCCCAAAGGATATTGGGTGAATGGTGGTTGTTGGGGCACTTGCCATTATTGCTAAAGTACTAGAGTCAATGTTTATTGCCATTATTGCCTTTAGAATTTTAGTTGTTGGATGTATTTTGTGCCATTGGAAACAACAATGGAACATTTCTAGAGGTGGACAATAGGTTTAAGATTTCCAACATATGCTCTCTTACCCAAATTTTGTTTGTGGTGGGCTTGAGACATGGCTTGGAAAAGATATTGTAATCATGACATGCGATATGCATCATTGATAAGTTTTAGATTACATAGGTATTCCTTTCCATTGTGCAAGATGTCATGTTTATGGTCATTTGGCAAGTGATTGCATCCTAAAGTTTTGCCAAAACGATATGGAGAAGGAAAGTCTAAGAAGCCCCAAGCTTACTTTAGGTGGCAACAAATCTATCTAAGAACAAAGATGGCATAGTTAATGAGAAAGATGCGAGGAATCCTTTGGTCAGAGGAAGTCTATAGAGCTAGTGAAAGGCTCTTAAGTGGCCAGGTTAGTTAATGGATGATCCATATATTATGAGCAGAATGAAATGAATAAAGATCTATATTATTAACACAGAGTTTCAATGAACATTAACATAGATATAGTAAAACTTGGCTTCTACTAATAAATAAATATGTTGAAATTGTAAAATGCAGAGTGAAACAAAGCTTGCTAGAATGGTGGCGACTTATCTCTGGGAAGAGATGTGACGACTGCGCTCATTCGCAAGAAGATGAATCCAACGAGATGCTCAAAGTTTTTTTACAATAAACATTAATGCCAAAACCCTAGACATCCAAAAACCTAACCCTAGAAGATGAAGCGCCAAGAATCATGTGGGTTCCGTTGGGGTAAGTTGATACATCAACTTCTTGGGGTCATAACTTTTGCATACAATCTCTGTTTTAGGCGCATGATAACTTGTTGGAAATGTCTATCCCATGACTACACATTATGCCGTCTAACTTTGCCTCCGTCTATAGTTCCACTGTGGCGAGCCCTAAAAACAATGTTTAGGGCCTCAAAATGGCCTCGAAAGTTCATGACCCAAAAACTAGGAAAAAACTACTAAACTGAAAAACTGTTAAGATGAGCCAGTTGGAATAGGTGGGTGGCCATCGATATCCACTTGGATCAATGGAGCCCAATGGAAGATAGAGAATTTTATCGATGGCAAGGAAAACTAGGGATGGGATTAGGGACCTTCTTTGTCCCACATTTGTGGAGCCCATAAAATATTTTGATTAGTTTAGATACCCATTTAGGTCTAGACAAGTTGGATTGTTAATGACAAAAGGTGGGATTGAAGGTGGGTCAAGCAAGGATGGTCAAAGGGAGGGCACAATAGGAGGGATGGGGAGGAAGTCACATATATCCATAGCCCAAAGAAAATTTAGAAGGGAAATTTTGTAAGGGAAACATAAATATCTTACAAGGCCAAGCCCTTGTGTAGGGTTACCCATTTGGGTCCTTAGAGTAGACCAAGCCCTTATGGAGAGTTACCCATTATTTTCATGACCTTCAATGCTAGTGGGTTCGATAATCCCATGAAATAACATGCCCCAAGTATATTGGTGGAGTTACATAACCTCAATGTTGTCTTGATACAAGAAACAATGGGGGAGGAGGGGGTTAAGATTATGAGAAAATTGCCAAATTCATGAAGGATTGAGACTTCTTATCTATAAATTCTATAGGCATGTCTAGGGGTTCGATCACTTGCTAGAGGAAAACGTTTGAGGTTAACTAATTTTGTAATCCTTGATTTAAGTATTGAAGCAAAACTCACCTCTCAAGAGTTGGGGGAAAGCTTTTTCCGTTGTTAACATTTATGGTCCTTATGAAAAACATGGTGGCCTTTTGGGAGTGGTTCCTATCTCATGATTTTTTGAGGATTAGGAATGTTGTTCTAGGTGGGGATTTGAATTTAATTATAGCTAAGTAAAAATCTAAGGAAATACCAATAGAGTAGATCCTTTGGTTTATTTCTTTTTGAATAAGTTGGAGGAAGTTGGCTTGGTGGATGTTGAGCCTATCAAACTGGTTCCTACTAGGAGGAACATGAGAATAGGGGAAGATAGTCTTGCAAAGAGATTGCATGGTTTTTTATTTTTAGACTTCCTTGTGAGTGATCGTAATAGGACAAGAACCTGGGTAGAGGTTGATGAGGAATCAAATCCCTTTCCAATGTTTCTTCAGACGCCTACAAGTTCTTGATTCCGTAGAGGAATCAAATCTTTGCTTGGCTAGAGGATGAAGAGTTTTTCAAGTTAAATCTAAATGGAAACCCTACGATGATTCCTTAAGGGAGTTAGCCATCATCGAGTTTGGTTAAAATTTCAAGACAATAAAAAAGGAAATATCACCATGGGCACATGCTAAGCACATGAAGGATGAGCAAGGCATAGTCTATTGAAAGCCAAATTGTTGAACATTATGATAAGGAGGTAGAAGGATGTGCTTATGATAATTCCAGATAAAAATGGAAGGAGCTCAAACAAAATAAGAGGAAATTCCTTGCAAATAGGGAGACCTTATGGAGGTTAAAAAGTAGAGCTCTATGGATTGCAAAGGGTGATGAAAACACATGATACTTTCACAACTCTGCAAATTATAGGTAAAACATAAATACAATTTAGGAAGTTCAAGGAGATGGGTCCAAAGATAGGAATTCCATGGACATTGTTGCCTTAAGAGTGGCTCATTTTGAGAAGTCTATAATGAAGGAGGAAGATAGAGTAGCAGAGGTTATTAACATGACCTATTCTTTCTAAGCTTTGTGGATGAGGTAGAAAATAGGATACTAGTGGAACAAATTCCCTTGGTAGATGGTTGGTGAGGGTAGTTTTTCTTAGGGTGCTATGAAGTTATAGGAGAGGATTTGTTGAGTGTAGTGGAGGAACAAGGATCATAGGGAAGGTTCTAGGCGCTTTCAAAACATTTTTTTTGCCTAAATTCTAATTAAAGTCAACTTTGTTTCCTTTGATGAATTCAAACCCATTTCCTTGTGCAATAATGTATATATAAGACAATAGCCAATTTCTTTGTGGGTTAATAATTTTTTTCTAAGACTATTTCTAATGAGAAGTTTGGATTTCTTCATGGGAGATAAATACATGATGCAATTAGGGTGGCACAAGAGGAGATTCATTCTATAAAATAAAGAAATTATCTGCCATGTTATTGAAATTATCTGCACATTAATGGGTCAATTGGTTGTATTTGAGGCTTATGCTAATTCA
This sequence comes from Picea engelmannii, assembly GCA_009831015.1. Taxonomy (NCBI): domain Eukaryota; kingdom Viridiplantae; phylum Streptophyta; class Pinopsida; order Pinales; family Pinaceae; genus Picea; species Picea engelmannii. The sequence continues at coordinate 26,598 of ML799221.1, read as the reverse complement.
CATTGCGTTTTGTGTCCATTTAGTAAACTAGATTATGGGTTTCCCAACATCAATATCCTTTGCAATTTTAATCAATGGACTGGCATCAATTTTTTTAGACCCTTTAAGGGGCTGAGAAAGGGCTACCTATTTTCATACCTACTCTTTTTGATCACGGCTGAAGTGTTGAGTAGAGCCTTGTTGGATGCAAGAAGATCTTGATCATTAAAGGGTATTAAGCTAGGAAGAAACTCTTTATTTCACTCATTTGCTTTTTGTGGAATATGACTTGTTGTTTTGTGATGGTTCATGGAGAGATGTAAAAGATAATTTAGAGTTATACTACAAAGTTATTGGTATGAAAGTAAATTCACAAAAATATTCTGTTTCCTTTAATGGGGTGGAAGAGGATTATGTTAGGTTGCATCTACTACTTTTCCCATATCAACATAGTGATTTTCAAGTTGGTTTCAAGTATTTGGGGTTTTTTATTAAGCCAAATGATTATGCGATTAACAATTAGAAATGTCTAATTGTAAAGGTTGAAAGGAGAATCTATGTATGGTGTGATAAATGGTTATCTAGGGGAGGGAGGCTTAATCCAATCAAATTAGTCCTAGCAGCAATTCCATGATATTGGCACTTGTTGACATTTATTACTAAAGGGGTTCTAGAAATTTGGGAAGTGTGGGTGTAGGTTCTCGTGGTTTGGAAAAAAAGAGATTGTAGGTTTTCCTTCGATCAAGTGGTAGACCATATACTAACCTAAATACTTGGGATAATGTGGGCTTAATAATATCCATCACACTACCACATTAGGAAAGCATTGGTTACCTAGTCTATAGATACTCATTTGAAATGATGAACTTTGGAGTCAGGTTATGATCCAGAAGTATATTGAACCCTCTATTGTAAAAGAATGTATTAGAATGCCTTCCAAGAACATTCATAATGTGTCTAGAGTTTGGAAAGCAATTGTACTAGCTTTTCCTCTGGGAACATGCTATTTTGGAAGGTATGTAATGGATACAGGGATGGGTTAAGAGTTGATCCCTAGGTGGGGAGTGTAGATGCCTACAAAATACCATATAATTAGATTGTCTCATTATGTGGCATCAAGAGAGGAAAAAGGTAGAACAAATATGTCTGAAAGGTATAAAAGGTGAGCAATGGTAGGCCTATACAAAAATGATAAATGTTAGTCATGTTGGAATCAAGGAGGAAGTAGATGAGTTAGTTTGGTCCAAGAATCTAGCTCTAGGATTATACACTCCAAGGTTAGGTTATAAATAAATGTTTGATAATTAAATATTTGAGGAGATCTAGTGTTGGTGGAAGCCCTCAAGGAAGATCAAGTTTCCATTAGAAGAAAGAATTTTTACGTGGCCGACCATAACGAATAAGGCTCTTACTTGGGAAGTGTCATAGAAGTGGAATAACAAAGGTCCTAGCATATGTACTTTGTGCAAGGAGGAGGAACTTATAAGTCATTTGTTAATTTATTGTTCCTATGCTTGCCAAGAATGGGACGACATGGACAATGTTATAGGGGAAAGGGGTACTTGGCATGAGAATCCAATTATAGAATGTTTCAATCAATGGCAACATAAGCTAGAATTAAAAGAATTCAAATCCCTCCCTCTGATTGAAGCCTAGGGCATTTGTCTAGCCATGCATGTAGATATCTTTGAAGATAGGCTCATTCCTCCATTTAAATGTGCTTTACAAAGAATAACTATTTTTTCTAGTTATAAGTTCACTCTCAAGGCCATTTATGAGAGGTAGATTATGCATGTGCCCATAGACAAGTTTGGGGCATGGGGATACTTCCATGGTTCTAGCCAAGGAACTCCTCCAAGCGGTGAGGGTAAGGGTATCATATTCCTTGCAGAAACTCATTTATTTAAGTTCAACGTTGGCCTAGGTGGGGGCTCTAATAACTTTGCAGAACTCTTAGCCTTGAAGCTGCTATTATAATTATTAGTAGAAAAATGGGTGTCCAATCTTAAGGTGTTTGGTGATTTAATGATGGTGATAAAATGGATGAGAGGGAAATTCATGGTGGGAATTTTGTTTCCAAACCCTATATTTGAGGAGTTCAAAAGATGTAATATGTTTTTAACTACATCTCTTTTGTTCATGTCTATAAATAGCTCAACTCTAAAGCATATTTTGTTTCCAAAGAAGGTCTCCAGTTGGATGTAGGTTATTATATAGTGTTGTATCAAAGGGTGGTCAAGCAACTTAAGAAGACACACTTTCAACCTATGGTTAAGCAACAATGATTTCAATATCAAAGCATATACTTTATTGTTGTTAGTTCATGGGGGTGAAGGGAGACCTTTCTCAAAGGTCTTGGTCATCCTAAGATTGTTTAGTGTTTTTTTGTTGACTTCAATATGACTACTTTATGTTTTTTTTTGAAGAGACCGTTTGAGAATATGTGACATACTAGTAACTTACTTCACATATTGCTTATTCCCTGCTTGTTGTAGTGATTTTCCAGAGTTGAACAACACCAAACCATGTTGAGGCCTTGTAATCATTTCTTGTGAAGAATTTAACTCTTGTTTTTTTTTTTTTGTAAATAAAAGTAGATCGTTATATTAATGACATCTGTAAGTTGTACAATGACTAGTGTGAGCCATCTGTTCTGCCACAAATGGGAAACCAGAACAGGTGGCTCCTAAATGTTTTGAGATTGACACATCATCCTATATGCTAGGGCTGTTTGAACAAAACTGCTTACATAAAAAAGTGTGTACAGTATTCAGATGGTCTCTAAGACTAACTAATGACAAGGCTGCTATTAACAAAACTACATAAACAATATATGAAAAAACTGTGTTCCTCTATCCTGGTGCTAAGGTAAACTAAGCAATTAAACCTGCAACTGGAATTGACGAAGAACCATAACCTGGTGACTTCACTCCATTGTTGAGCCTGGTTGTCCATGAATTGTGTAGACCGGGGTGAATTGTTGGCCGCATGTTGGGCATCTACCGCGCACAGGAGAATCTGCTAGTGCGTCGAACATGATGTCCATTCTTTGGCTAAGGATGCTCTGAAAGTGCATCTGATAGTCCTGTTTCTACCCGATTTCAAAGAGGTGTTGGAGGTGCTCCTCCATGAGTCTATTTGCAAATTGCTAAGGCTCCTCCTCCTCCTTTTCCTTGCCTGCTACCTCTGTGGTGATCTCGTTGGCTGCCATTGCGTTTTCCTCCACTTGCTACCTTGGGGGGATTTCCTCCTCCACCATACAACTGCCGTCACCGTAATAGGGGTCACGTGGATTGAGAATTNAGAGATTGGTGGCCAGAGGAGAGCGTGCACATGAAGGTGGCGCCTCCTCCTTAACCAATCTCAGGCCATGGATCAAAAGAGGGGTGGACAGAGGGATGTGTGCACATGAGCGTGACCCTTCCTCCTTCGTCGGGTGACACCATGGAGCTGAAGAGGAGCGGATTGAGGAGCCTCCTGCAACCTCTAGTTGATGTGCTAAGGCTTGTGAAATGGGAAATAAGAGCCAGTTGGGAGGGGAAGAGTCTATTGCGATGGGAGAGGGTGATGTAATAACGATCACCCCTCTTGGGTTTCCCTCTTTCCCTAGGCATGCTGGGAAGAGTGTGGAGCCGAAGGCTTGTGGTAATGGAGGCCGAGAGATGGTGTTGGGAGGAGCGGGAGAAGGTGCTGGTGGAAATACAAAGAATTAGCTTGTGGGGGATGAGTAAGAATAGCGAGTGGAGGGTAACGGAGCCAGGGTAAATGACACTCGTGCTTAAGAAAAAAACACATAGAGCAACAATGCTGGAATTCTTGGAAGAGTCGAAGAGCAGGAATGGAGGAATACATCAGGGAAAAATCCCGTTTATGGCCTCTCATCCCTGAGTTGACAACCCTTCTTGTCATTGAAGCTGAGTTGACAACCAACCTGGTGCTGGTACGCCTGGTCTGGCTAGCTCGTGCGACCATTAACCCAACTTGTGGAGTCAGGCACACTACCATAATTTTCGTCATGGTGTGAGCCATGGGGGAGTTAATGTATGTGGGCTGGCGGACAGGGTTAATAACTCCCTTGGCCACCCGATTCCAAGTGTCCTCGGACTCTGTCCAGGTGGCACCCCATCCGGGGGAATTTAACTCTTGTTATACATTGTTGTGCTCAATAAAATTACATTAAAAAATGTTACCACCCATAAGAAAATAGTAAATTAAGAACATCACTAAATTTACCTTATATAGTTATTTTTAAAAAGGTTTACATGATTTTAAGTTAATTCAATGCATACTTGCTTTCAACTTAAAAACTAGCCAAAGATGCAATGGACAAAAAAACTATTAAATGGATGGATAAATGATAATATAGAATGATGTTGAGAACATACACTTTGAGATAAGGGGTCCAAAGCCATCATTAACAAGAGGAAAACATGTAGTACAAATAAGTTGTCACACGACTACAATTAGGGTTTAAAAGCAATTTTATTTATTATTTATTATTTATTTTTATTTTTTTAACGATGTGTAGGTAATGTTTTAAGGTGAACATTTGTTTCTTAGCCAAAATCCCTTGGTTTTGTTGCCAGTTTCCAACATAAACATTATTTTAGAGCAATTTCCCAAAATGTGTCTTTGGAGAAATTTTGAAACATCTTCTTAGTGACGTTTCAAATTGTCTCTCTAGTGATGTTTAAAACATCACTACATAACGTTTCACTTGATATAAAAAAAGTCTATTTTCTAAATATATTCCAATGTTTGTGATATTTTGAAATGTCAAAATTGTGACGATCCTTTTAAATTTACGCCAATTAAATTGCATCATGATTAAACATCATATTGTGTGATCATGTGATCTTGTTGAGAACTTTCCAACTAGCATAAGTTTGCTTGAATCCAACCTCATATTGTTGAGTTCTACCTTGAGTAAGTTGCATGTGATTAGAGGTGAGGTTCCAGTGACAATTAGGGATCACAATTGGGAAATAATAATGTCTAATAATGATAATTAGAAAATTTGGGCTAAGTGGGGCAAATGGGTTAATTAGAAAAAATGGGCAAATTGGGTCAAATGGGATAATAAGGAAATCAACGTAGTTGGGGAAATTAGGTTTAGTTAGGGAAATCTGGGAAATTGTGTCTATGGTTAATTGGGAAATTGGGGCAATTGAGACTAATTGGGGCAATTGGGGTTAATTGGCCTAATTGGGCGATTGGGGAAATTGAGACTAATTGGGGTTAATTGGCCTAATTGGGAAATTAAGAAAATTATGCGGATTAGGTTAATTGTGTTAATCAAGATAATCATGCTAATTCAACAATTTCAAAATATTGGGGAAATTAGGGATAATTAGGACAATGGTGGCTAATTGTGGAATTGGGTTATTTGGTATAACTAAGACAATTGGGGTTAATAGGTGTAATTTAAAAAATTAAGCAAACTGGGAAATTGAGGAAATTAGGAAATTGCGGGAAATTTAGGCCAATTGGGGCCCATTAGGGAAATTGATGTAGTTTGGAGTAATTGTGGTCATTCACACTAACTATACAATTAGGTCAAGTAGAGAAATTGGGGCAATTTGGGTTAATTTTGGTCATTCGGGCTAATTGGGAAATTAGGGCTAGTTAAGAAATTTAGAAAACTAGGCCTTATGTAACGGATTATAGTAATTGGGGCAATTGGGGATAATTTTAGCCATTCAAGCTAATTAGGAAATTGAGGAATCCACAAGAAAAGGTGTCTCATAAGGGTGTTTACTATCCACTCACAATAAGCTAGTTTCCTGCAACCATCCCAATCCACCAACTCTCTTCCCCTCAACTGACACAACCCAAGAAATGAGATCCCCTTCTCTTCTACACAGTCCCTCAGGCTATCCCCCTTCCCTCTAGGCCTCCAACACAGTTTGGCTAAGAATATCTCTTTCTAGGGACTCCAGGGACTTCTAGCTACAATAATAAACTCTCAACAATAAATCAATTTGCTCTACACAACAAAAATCATCCTACAACCCTAACAACTTGATTCTTCATGCATTTTACAACTCCAACAAGCTTCCCACAAAACCCACTATGGCTATCCTCAAGTTCTATCACTCAACACCCTCTTGATGTCCCAAAATATGCATGTAAAAACTGCCTATAGTAGAAATTCAAATTTCCCTTTTTACCCAAGCATGTTGAATATCACATCCCTCAATGTTGATTGTACTCATCCCATGCTCTCAATAACTATGTGAAGTGAATTTTCACCCAACCCCCTTAGATGTATTCAATGATTGGTGCTTCGGTACACTCAAAAGGAAAATAGAGGGTCCATACAAAAAAAATAATTTAGAAAATGGTATGGGATTAACAGACATGAATAATCCCTGCCTTAGATCCTCCCCTCTCTTGTGGAAAATGGACTTTGTCTGTGTCCATTTTCAGTCGACATTAAATTTTATTTTATTATTTTGATATACAATGTTTATATATTACATCACTTGGTCCATGACCATATATCATATTTACATTATACATCACTGAATTGGGTATTAAAAACATGGATGCTACATTCTCCTCCCCCTACAATTTGTACCGTGCACAACACCATACTGGTGTACATGTACAAAATTTACATCATAATACTGATGCTTTTGCAAGTTCACAACTCACGTAGCAATTCCAACCATCAATCTTTTGTTTCCTGCAACCTGCACAATCCAAGAAAGTGTATTCCCTTCTGTGCATCATAATCCCTTAGTTGTACCACTTCCTTCCCAAGGCTCCAACAAAGATCGGTAAGGAAGTCTCCAAGATGTGGCTCCAGGAACTCCATTTGCCAAAATGGATCCTTGCACACTTATACACAAATGTACATTTAGTTTTCTTCAAAATTTGCAGAAAATTGAGGGTACTCCTCTCGCATGGTCTCCTCGTGCTCCCACGTAGTGTCTTCAGGACCATAGCAGGTCCATTAAACCTTTACCGGGTCAATGGATTTGTTTCTGAGCACTTTGATTTTTCGGTCCAGGATGCGCACTGGTTCCACTCGAAAGTCCCCTTCATGTTCCACTTGGATCACAATGCAATCAATTACGTGGTTAGGATCAGTGACATATTTTTTCAATAAAGACACATGAACCATATTATGAATTCTCATGGATGCAGACAATGCAAGAATGTATGCAACTATGCCTATCTTCTCTAGAACTTCAAACGACCCACAATATCTCACTGCCAACATTGAGAAACTTCCCAATATTAGCAAGCTCATTTTTTCGTTTACTTTTAAAAACACATGCTCTCCCACTTTTAATTCCATGTATGTCCTGTTTTTATCTGCAAAACTCTTTTGACTATGTTGTATAAACTTTAAATTTTGCATGATCTTTACTATTTGATCTTTCATTTCCCTTAGAAATTCTATCCCAATAACTGCTTTGTATGTTGGGTTATTCCAACTCATTAGCGTATTGCATTTTCTGTGATATAAGACTTCAAATGAGCTCATGTTCAATGATGCTTGGTACCCGTTATTGTAAGCAAATTCAACCAAGTAAAGATAGTCTTCCCACTTGGAAGGTCGGTCCATTACATACATTCTTAGCACATCTTCAATTATCATGTCAGTCCTATTTTTTTTCCCATCCAACTTTGGGTGATATGCTGTACTGAAATTTAAATTTGTCCCAAATCCTTTAAACAATTCCTTCCATAATTTGATGTGAATTTGAGATCTCTATCAGAAACAATTGCCTTGGGCACACCATGTAGCCTAGAAATTTCCTTCATGTAAATTTTTGCAATGTTGGATGCCTTGTGAGTTATCTTTACTGGAATAAAATGTGCAATCTTAGTTAATTTATCTATCACTACCATGATGGAATCACATTGTTTTACAGTCCTGGACAATTTAGTAATGAAATCAATTGTAACCACTTCCTATTTCCACTCAGGAATGAGAAATGGCTATAGTAATCCAGTTGGGTGTCTATGCTCATCCTTTACCTTTTGACACTCTAGACATCTGGCTATGTAATCAACCACCTCTTTCTTCATTCTTGGCCAAAAGTATTGGCCCCTTACAACTACAATTGTTTTCTGATATCCCGGGTGCCAAACATAAGACACACTGTGCATTTCTCTCAGCAATATATTTTTAAGCTCTCTAGATTTTGGCACATATACCTTGGCCATGTACATGAGGACTCCATCATTTTCAGCTCAAAATATTTAAATTTCTACTGAAATTACTTTGGTGTAATGCTTCTTTTATTTGCAAATAGTTTTGATATGAATTTTCAGCCTCTAAAATTATGTCTTTTAAAGAAGACCTATACATGCTAATAGCTGTAGGATGGATCTCATGCACTCTTTTGTTGAGTGCATCAACCACTTTATTTTCCTTTCCTTTAAGACTCTTTATATCGAAGTCATATTCATTGAGGAATTCCGACCATTTAACTTGTCTGGCACTCAATGTTGGTTGTTCAAACAAATATTTCAGACCACTACGATCTATTTTCAACTCAAATATTTTTCCCATGAGATAATTCCTCCACATTTTTAAGGCATGGATTATGGTTGCTAGCTCTAATTCATGTGTGCATAGTTGGTCTCATGTTCTTTCAACTTCCTTGACTCATAACATACCACATGCCCATTTTGTATAAGGACTCTACCAATCCCTCCTTTGCATCCATCAATGCATACAACAAAATATTCATCTTGATTTGCAATATTCAAGATCGGTGCACTTGTCAATTTATTTTTCAAGTGCGTTTTCTTCACATTTAGAAATCCATTCGAATTTTATATCCTCATTTTGCAAAGTAATTGGGTTTGCGATATTTGAAAAACCTTTATTGAATATTCTATAATAACCTGAAAGTCCCATGAATGATCTGACATATGTAATTTTTTTTGGTGCTGTCCATCCTCTAATGGATTCTATCTTTTCAGGATCAACTATTATCCCTTTCTCTGAAAGAATATATCCCAAATAATGAATCTTCCTTTGATATAAAAACACTTTCTTAACTTGGCATACAAGTGATTCTCCCTCAATACTTGTAGCACCATCCTCAAATGTTCCTCATGCTCCTCCTATGCCTTTGAGTAGATGAGTATACCATCCAAGAAAAAAATTACAAACTTGTCCAAATATCCTATGAACACTCCATTCATTAGACACATGAAGACATCTGGTGCATTTCATAGACCAAATGGCACCACAACAAACTCATAATGTCCATATCTTGTCTTGAATTTTGTCTTGCTAATATCTTCCTATTTTATTCTCACTTGATGATAGTCTGACCTCAATTCAATCTTAGAAAATATCCTTTCACCTTTCAACTGATCAAATAGATCATCAATTCTTGCCAAAGGATATTTGTTCTTTATGATAACCTTATTCAATTGTTTGAAATCAATGCACAACCTTAAGGTTCCATCCTTCTTCTTCACAAAGAGCACCAGGGCACCCCAAAGTGACATACTTGAGTGTATATACCCTTTCTTCAAAATTTCTTTAAGCTGCATCTATAATTCCTTCAACTCTTTTGTGCTCATATTATAAGGAGTCATGGACACTGGGGCAACTCTTGACACCAAATCAATGGAGAAATCAATATCTCTCTTTGGTGACAAACCTGGTATCTCCAAAAATACATCCTCAAAATATTTCAAGACTCGATGGTTTTCAATACTTAGCATTTTATCCTTAACTACATCTTCCATATGAGCTTCATAAATTTGGAGTCCCTTTATAAAAATCTTCTTCAACTGCATGGTTCAAATTTTACTTATAGATACAACCCTTGGAATTCCTTGTAATTTTCTTTGTTTCCCTTCCTCATCAAGACAACTGAATGCCTTTGTTGGCCCTTGGTTATGGAAGGAAGCGAAGAATGAGGAAGAAAAGGTAAAAAACGAGCTTCGCGGGAGACACAGTGACTGTCACTGGGTCAAAGTGAGCAAAAGAACATAAAAGATGGAGCGAAGTGCGAAAAACAAAGCTGTTGGATGAGGAGATCGAGGATGACAGATCAACAAGGAATATGGACCAAGGATGACTCAGGAAGTGGAAAAATCCAACATTAGATGCCTTGGAGCATCGCGAGATGAAGAAGGAAAGACAGGTTGGCGAAGCCCGTAAAGAATGGGACAAGTTGACCTAGGGTTTTGACACCTAGGTTTTGACCTGAGGCTGTCAGTGAGGGATTGTAATGTATAAATAAAGGTCGAGAGGACCCAGGTCGGGTCGATACTGTGGTTGAGCCTTGTTATCGATTATTGTTCATTGGGATAATATTGTATTATGGGTAAGAGAAGTGCTAAGAGAGAGAGCCTTCTGGTATTATAAGATCTTCAGCTGGGTGTGAAGATAAAGTCCTGCAGCTAGGTGTGCAGGAAGGGAGAGAGAAAGAGAGACAGAGAGAGAGGATCTGCTGACCAAGAGTGCAGATCAGAGCTGTAAGCTTTATCTTAATATATCATAAGCACAATTCTGTGGATATAGCCCTAGAGAGAGGGTGAACCACGTACATCTGTTGTTGTGTGTGTGATTGATGCTTTGAGCTCTGATGTTGTTATATTGTTATATACATTATTGTATTAGATCAGATCTATAGCTATGAATGATAGATCTATCTAGTTGAATGATAGATGCATGTTATGTTGCTGTTGTAATAAGAATCACTTGATATTCCCCTGGTTGTAGACATCTTTGTCCTGCAACCCCCTCATAGCTTCTTCGGGTGAGACTGCATCTACTTCGCAGGTGCTTCCGAAAGGGCCAGTAGCTAGGGCTTGTTGGTGCGCTCTTGGAGATGAACCCTGGGTCTGCCCCTGTGCCAACAACCTTGATTTATAAATCTAGGACAACATGATGTTTTTCCAATGAATGAATACTAATTAAACAATCATATGGACCCAAAGGTATGATATTCAAATATGCCTTTGTGTCGAGTCCATTTATGTCCTTTCAACAATCCTTAACCAACTCATGGATCATTCTCTTACTCCTATGGCTAGCTAAGCCAACCGATATTTCCCATGTTTTCTTCTTTGAAAATTAAATGTTTCAACAAGATTAATATCTATGTAACTATGGTTAGCTCCAGAATCAATTAAAATGACTGTGGGTTGATTATCAATCTTACCTTCTACTTCAACCATCCATGAGATTCTCAATCTTTCCTTGAGATTAGGAAACTAAATGTGAGGTGGATTCTCAGACTAAATTAATTTCCTTTTTATGAATATTAATAAATAATTCATGTGCACATAGTATTTTGACCTTCATATGATATATTTTCCCTCCTCATTCATTAGGGATTGTGACAAATGTTCTTTCATGGTGTCGAGGTGTATTCAACATTTAACAAGGTGCATATGATACTTTTACAACACTTGAGACACTTAGGGTGAGGTACGTAAGTGTGATATTTTGATGTGTAACAGATGCCCCCTAAAGTGTGAGGTCAAAAGAGAAACTGATGGCTGAAACACTTTACAAATTCTTCAATGCAAGGGTGTGGAGTTGGAGAACCTGGAAGAAGCTGAAAACAACCATCAATAATTATTAATATGTATTCCATTTCCGAGGCAGGCATACCTATGCTCGGAATACGATATGACTCAAATCACGATCGCCGACCAATACACTGCAGATCCATGAAAAATGCTGACGAAGGATATGGCCACTAGAGATACAATGTGGATCCATACCTCCATGACATGAACTGACTGTAGCCATGAAAAATACATAGTGGAGCTACGAGATGATAAAACATAGTCACAAACCAATACAATGTGGATCTATGTGACAATATAT
>ML799221.1:0-14790 GCA_009831015.1 Picea engelmannii | reverse complement strand
AGCAGATAACAGATTGAACGCTCAACCCAAGGTTTTCATCCCAATCTCGATGTGGTATGAATCTATCCATGTGAATAGATGATTCGATGTCGAACATGGTAGAAACCACTTGATTACTGATCATTGAGGTAAACCGTTAACAAGTGCGAGAGAAATCACCAATGATGTCAATGAATCTTAAGGTAACCTAGTACATTCTAGTGAATGTGAAGAAATGAGTTGAGGTTGAACATTCATGGAATCATCTGATCAAAGGTCAATGATGCAAACCTACTGTCAGAAGTGAGGAGGCCTTCGATTGGGGCATACAAGTCCCAATGTACTAACTGGTTTCTAAGTCTAATTCCCGGATGATGTGTTGAAGTCGATAGGAAAAGACTCGTTGAAGAAGGGCCTTGATGTATCCCCCATCATCGACATGAAACTGACACAGGAAAGTGATGTAATATGGTAAATCAAATGAGTATGGACTAACACAGGAAATGGAAACTGGAAATACTGCAGATGGATGGTTTGAAGTGAAACTTCCCTTGAACATGATGAGGAACGACAATTGACTTCAAAGCATTGACTCGATGAGTACCAAGAATGTAATCAGACGAAAATAAGCGCACTCATCGACTGGATGAAAAAGTATGGCAACACATGAAATTGGCATGACTCAGAGACAAGGGGATTACCCAACTGTAAGACGAGACGCAAAAATGTGCCATGTTCAAGGGCGACAATAGCTGCCATAAAGGGTTCCAAAAAACTTGACCCACTTCCTTCAACTTTTCCCCCACCCAGATAGATGAGTACCTCTTATTCATTTAACGATCTTGAGGAGGGTAACACATGCTCGATATATCTCACCTTCGGTAAGTTCCTCTTCCTTTATTTAATGAACTAGAAGAAATAAGGGTTCGTTCCCATATGGGTCCTTCAATGTGTAGTTTAGCGAGTCCAGAGAAAAAAAACTCAGTGGATATTCATGTTTAGAGAGTCTGAAAAGAATTTAAAGGTGACTCCATGGATGAATTTTTCGTAAATTTAGTCTCCCAAGCCCGAAAAAAGGTTAAAACAATACAAGGGAGAACTCTTCTAATCATGCTTGATTAGAGTGTTCCTTTTTCGTAATTAGTTCCGCGAGGCCGAAAAAGAGATAAACTATCACTCGAAAGACGCCCTCTCAAACATTTTAATGAGTGTGAAAGGAATCAAGATCTCTTAGAAATATTTTCATGTTTAGAGAGTCTTAAAAGAGCTTAAAAGAGATTCCAAAGAGTTCATTTTTCGTATATATTTTACGAGTTCGAAAAAGAGATAAAAGTGTACTCGATAACCTATTCTCACGTATTTACAATCACAAGAAAGAACAAAGACTAAGCTCAATAACTTATTCTCATGTATTTACAAGCACGAGAAAGAACAAAGACTAAGCTTGTTCTAGAAAAATACTACTACATTACGATGGGAATGACCTTCAAACGATGATCACACCTAGCAATGTGTCTCTTTAGAGTTAGTTTTCCCCCAACTTCTTTGGAAAAATTTGGTGGTTTTTCTCCTGCATGATGTCCAACGGCTGGAGACCTGCCCCCCCAAGCATCATTTCCTATGACTATTCTTATTCTTTCCTCGTTCAGGTTTCTAGTTACCAATGGAAACATTTTCACTAGGTGGAGGAAAATAAGGTTCACGTAGTCGATCCAGAGGGAGAATCGATTGTAATGGAGGGGGGTCTGTTTCATTTTTTAACGAACTTGACAAAGACAATGAACGATGCTCGTCGAAACCGGGTACTACCAAAGGATGAGATGAATCGAAGGATTGTCGTACCTGATTCGAAATCATGTTTAAGGTGGAAACTTTTGTGGTGGGAGGAGCAGGAAAAAGAAAAACCCCCATGATCGAGGAATCCTTGAGAAGACCTACACCTACACTCTCAAAATTATTCTGTCTTAGAAAAGGGACACTATTCGCTGCAACATTGTTGAGATTTGGAGTTGTATACTCAAGTTGGTCAATAGTGATAATATTTCCTAGATGGGGAAATCATAAGATATGAAACACAAAATATGTGATGCCAATCGTTGCATAGAACCAACGACGACCCAGTAACAAGTTATAACTCAGGGGCGTGTCGACTACTTCGATATCAACTGAAACAGTCTTACCCTTCAAAGTCACAACGAAAGATTTCAAGGGTCTATGAGGTTGGAAACCATGTCCATCAAATTATTTCAGGGTGGTAGGGGATGAGGTAAGTGTAGGAGAACTAAGAGCTCTCCAAAAAGGAAACAACATGACACAAGTCGAGGCTCCCTCATCCAAAACATTATGATGGATGTTCTTTCCACCAACTAAAACTTGAATTTGGAATTCTAAGTGGTGGGAGAATTTCTCCTTAAAATAATCCAGGTCAAACATAATCAAGTTTGACTCTTGAGGATCCATGGCTCCAATGACTGACAACATGGTTCTACGTTGACTTGAACAATGTTGTAGAACTTCGATGGTGTACATAGCACAAGGCGCTTGTGCCAAATATTCAACTATGTTGTAGTTTTGGGCAGTGCAGGCATTTGAATTAAATGTTGCTTTTCGAATTATGCTCTTGGGAGGGCGCAATGCTGCTTCACAAATCGACTTCTCAACCTAAAGAGGATTGGAATATGGAGGAGTAGAATTAGAAGGTTGGTCGACAACCGTCCCTTTTTTCTGATCACTTGGAGGAGTGTCATAGGTATTTGCATGAGTCGTGACATTAACTATATTAAACATGTAAGCCTCAGAGGCGCTTGTGGAAGCATCCCCATGGTGGGAATGACTTGGGTTGCCTCCTTATAGAGGGACAAGGTTTTGTGCAACCAAATGTTTCTACTGAACCGGTTGGAAGGTACCCTTTGTATATTTAGCAACAACCTCATTATGAGGGCAATATTTTGTGTAGTGGTCTTCCCCACAAACCATACAAGGAGATTTAGGTTTCCTTATTGGTTAAGTATCAAAAGACTTAGGAATATCCTACTCGTTAGAAGGTTTCTTGGATCTTCCCTTGTTTTTCTTCTTACCTCATGGTTGCTAAGATGAACTAGATTGGATCGTATTCACCTTGGAGGTTTGAGTAGGAGCAGAATTAGTTGTGGTGTTTGGAACAAAACTAGATTCTAGAGTAGGTCTTTACGAATCATTCGACAGATGGGCAACATTAGGGATCATATCGTAAAGTGTGCCAGACTGGGAGTAAACCAAGTCCAAATATTGTTAACTATGTTTCCCATAACAACATTGTGGGCGATGGGAGGCAATAACGACTTTGTAAACCAATCCACGAGGAGTTGGTCCAGAATTGGAGCTTTAATCAAGAGTCTCCGTCGTCTCCACTCATGAATATGATCAGAGATGTGGTTGGAAGAGGATTTCTGAACAGAGGTCAAAAGTTCTTTACTGATATCATACCGTATAGGCAACTGAAAATGCGTCAGGAAATCCATGGCAAGATAATTAAAGTTGACAAAAGAGTTACGCGACAGTTCAATGTACCATTTTGTTGCCACACTTGTAAGTGTTCTATGAAAAAATATAAGACAAATGAAATTTTCCATCAAAGAGTTGGAAGAACACCACAAGTGGAAAGTCATAACATGATTGTTAGGATCTTCCCCAAGTTTTTCGTTGAATTTCAGAATGTCGGACGGTAATTTGGTAGGGATGGAGGGCCAAAATGGGGCATGAAGGATGGGATCGTTTGTTAAACGTGACATATCTCATAGATCTAACGTAGCCAAGAATGACAGTTGTTGGTTAGGTTGTTGATACTGATGATAACTGTATTGTGTGGGAACACCAGTAGGACCGTATCCAGGTTTTGGTGAGATGACAAAACTAGATGGTACTCCCATATAAGGTGGTTGTCCGGGTTTTCCACCTATGTAAGGTGGTTGTCCTATTTTTCCACTTGTGTATTGTGATTGAACAAATGGACCTTCTACATATTGCGGTTGACCTATTGGTCCCCCTATGTATGGCGGTGGAAGGGAATGTTGCGTTTGAATCGTGGGGTTTACCAATTGATAGGGCATAGTTCCTTGCAAGGGAATGCCCATTAGATTGAGTTGAGTCCACAAAGGATTCACAACTCATGTATATGGATGTGTATGATATAGACCAGTGGTAGTAGGGATAGAAGGACTTGCAGTAGTGGTTTTCCCCCATGCTTTTTGATGTTTCAACCATGTAGGTTTCCCCCTAGTAAAAATTTGTCTTGCAATTGAAGGTTTCCCCCTAGTTGAAGGTTGGCCTCCCATTGAATATTGACCTCCAATGTAGATAATACTAATTTGTGATGTGTGAGATGGAGGTTGAGTAGCTTGTGTAACCATGGTTGTGTGAATGACTTGATTTTTGGCTATTCGACTGATGGGACGACCAAGTGAAGCACTTGGCATGTGCATGTGTGGAAAAAATGAAGAAAGAATATCACTTGACTCATGTGCAAGAGGATATGAATGCGCAAGTGGTTGAGTCAGGGTCACCTAGGTCATTGATGTTTCTGGTAAATAATAAGCATAAGCAATAGCAACTACGGTAGTTGTGGAAAAATATGGATTCCCAAGTCCTTTCGGAAAATAAAAAATCAGTGGGTTCATGCAAAAAGATGGTGTAATGGTGGAAACATGTGGTAATCGATAAGAATAATAAGAATCAACGTATCTCGTTGATGGTGGATCAAAGAGTGGTTGGCCAAGTGGATCAATAACGGAGGATTCACAAAATATGCCAAGCTTTCTACGAATGTTGGGACTGGTTCTTCAACGTGATGACCACTTCCAGGAGCGACGCTCCCAGTTTCAGAAGTGAGATATGTGATCACTGCTTCATAAGAAAAATTATGTTGTGGTTCCTAAGTGTCAGGTTCCATGCCTTATATACTGTGAAAAATTTGATTCTAAGGCCGACTATGAAAGACAAAGAAACACACTCCTATGAAAAATAAAATCAATCAACCAAGCAACAACATATTTAATGATCTTCCAAAGACTGGATATCAAGCCGCCAACAAAGAAGTGAGAAGTAGTTACCCCGATCTCCACATAACATCCCTTTTTGGTGCAAGAAACCCTCACTTTTGTGGGATTGCCCCCCAAGGGTACCGAGAGTCTGATACGATGTCTGCCCTAGGTACCGTGGGAATCCCCCCACAGTCACCTCTGTAGGTACCTAGGAAAGACCAATAAGGTTACCAACTCCCATTCATCCTCCAGGGGGGTATAGTCTATAGTCAAGACCGAATGTATGGGAAGGATATCAAAGTCCAAATCTCTTCAAGAGAAATGAAGAAAAGTGGAATGGTAGGACTCTAGAGGACCCAAAATGGATTTGGAGTTCACGAAGCACTGAGACCAAATGAAACCAGTGGTTTCTCAAGAACAACCCCAATATACGATATGTCCGCTACGTTTGGTTAAGATTTGGAGGGGTAATTTCCACTGCTCTCCCGCACATGACCTCATGTTTATCCCTTGTGTGAGAGGGGGTTCTTGGATATGCTTATATGAAAGTTGGATTTATACGCTCTTTAGTTTTCTACAATTTGTTTAGTAGTCTTGGAAAATTTACTCACTTCCCTAGTCCAAAGACTCTAATCCTAAGCCACTGTTGGTGTGCTAAAAACAAAAAATATTTGAGTTGATTTTTTTAGCACATGGTTGATTTTAATGGATTCTAACTCAAAGGGTTCACGAAGATGAAACTGATAATGAGTAAGAGACTTGTCTCCAATAGAATGCAAAATAATGATATGAAATTCTTTCTTTCGATGAATTCTACGTATGGGAAGGAGAATATTTCTATTCTTCTTAACACAAGCAAGCTCTCAAAACAATGCAACTTTCATTTTATGGGATCAATACGATGCCAAACTACCAAGCAAATGTTTTCGAAAACCGAATGCGCATGAAAAACTAGCTCTTTTTTCCAAAACATAAGCTAAAACAAGCTTCCTAATGAAAGCAAAATTTCTTGTTTGATTAACTATGCAAGGAGATATGCAAACATTTCTCTTCTTAAATTTCAGATGAAAGAGATCTAAGACAAAGAATTATGAGGCAAAAAAACAATGAAACAAAGCACAGTTAAAGTGATGAGAACTGAAAGACAATAGGTAGGAGATAAACTGTTTAATCAAGAACTCAATGATGCAAAAGAGAAAGAAGACAAACACTCACAGAAATTCTCAAACGATGAGCAACAAGAAACATAAATCAAGCTAGGTGTTCATAAGAGTCCTAATCATTCAGAAAAGTGAGATGTTTCAAATGAAGACAAGAACAATACCAAGAAACCTTTGCAAACCTTAGTTGATGAACATTCCTAAACAGTCAAACAATCTGAAAAATTTACGAGACAAAGATAAGATAAACTCAAAAGGAAAAAAGAACCAAGGGATCGTATTAACCCAAGGGGACCATAACTAAGAGAAAATTTGCAAACATAAAACCTAGAAAAGGAGATCAATGCTCTTGTTTCCAAAGGGACAAAGTGCTACAATGCTTTGTTATACACTACAGAGGAGCATTGATCCTAGATCAACGTCTGCTGTACATAGTAGAGGAGCGCCGCCCTTCCCAAAAACTCATAAAACTTTTCCAAAGACTCTATGAAATCTTCAATGAAGAAGATAGAAAGGGGAGTAGATTAGAAACATACAACAAATAAGATCTAAAGGTGAGAAAAAGATTAGACGATCCAAGGAAAGACAAGTCAATGTCCTTCCCCAATGGAGTCACCAATTTCTGTTACGAAAATATTTCCCTGTGGATAAGTGAACTTTCCCTTAGATTAATGACCCCTATACCAAGAAAAAAATAATCATTCGTACACTAACATTCCTATAAACTCATTTTTATTATCAAAAAAGAGAGGAGAAGGTAAAGTAGGATGTACTCTTTTTACGACATTTTTCCGAGCTGCTCCTATCCGCAAGCTTGATCTAATTCATGGCGCAAATCAATACCTGCTATGAACAACAAGAAACAAACGATCTCCATCTACTCTATTGGATTAGGCAAAACAAATTCATCTATGCAAATCAAATTAAACATAGACAAGCACATGGAACCACATACTTGAAGGAAATAGGTCAAGTATATTAAATGAGAACAAAGAAAACTTACAGACCATGAATGATGTCAACTGCAGCTCCTCCAAGCTCTCATCGTCCAACCCTTGTATGAATTCCATGATCATAAGTCTGATATCTCCAAGCTTCCCCATTTCACCATGGAAAGCCCTAATTATATAGGATTTGGAGGCTTAACCAACATGGAGAGGATCACTCATTAGATCCACTAGAATGAGATCTCTAAGATTTTTAGGGAGAAAATGTCTCTCAAATATTTTAGGGAGAAAATATCTATTAAGGATTTTAAGGAGGAAATATCTCTCAAGATCCACCAAATTAGGATTTTGGTTTGAGAAAATATCTCAACCATCCACGAGATTCTCAATCTCTCCTTGAGATTAGGAACCTAAATTAATTTCCTTTTTATGAATATTAATAAATAATTCATGTGCACATAGTATTTTTACCTTCATATGATATATTTTTTCTCCTCTTTGACTAGGGATTGTGACAAATGTTCTTTCATGGTGTCAAGGTGTATGCAACACTTAGCAAGTTGAATATGACACTTTTATGACACTTGCGACACTTAGGGTGAGGTACTTAAGTGTGACATTTTGATGTGTAACACCTCCTCTAATTTATGATAGGGGACACACTTGGGCTACTCTCTGGCCATGAACATGCATGTGCTCTTATAGTTTATTTTACTAGTGAATGATGATTTCTGCTAACACTCCCTGATTGCCTAGATATCCCATGGTCATCCCTCCTATCATGAGATCTGAATGCTACCACTTGCCTATAATAGATACTTGTTTTGTGCCATAATCTTTATTGACTTGTCTTTGTAGCACATTCAGAATCTATAATAGCTCCTCCTAATATCTCATCATCCTTTCATTGTCTTCTCTATATATTTTCACTTCTTTCTGCAAGCTTCTTATAGTTTAGATGAGCTCCACATGCTCCACACTACTTCTTCACCCATTGGATTTAGTCTCTACATATCCTATGCTGACATGTAACCTTATGATCTCATTTTCATGGCTGTAATATCTTTGGGAATCCTCCATGTTTGTATTCCTCATGTAGGAACCAATTATATTTTGCATGTACCTCTATTTCTGCAAAAATGTGCATGCAACAGTTATTGCTAGAATTATGCATATTGTAAAATGATCACTAATTAAGCTACAAGACTTTCTTTCCATTGATTTTTTGAAGGACACTGCTATATAATCATCATTCTGAGTTTTCAATTATGTTCTCTTATGAATTATATTTATGATGAATATACTTAACATGTCTCCATTTGATTTTTGGGCTAAAATTTATGACTTTCCAAAATCAACAATTTCATCCTTTTTGCACTTGTTTCACTGGTACAATAAATCTCAGCCCATGTGTAGAAGAAAATATAGCGAGAACCATGAATTTTTTTATATTGGGCGTAGATAGTATTTATGATTTGAGCATAAAACAACTTTCATATTTGGAATTGGATGCTCCAGTTAAATTCTATATAAATATGGAATTGATGACTTTGCACTTTTACATTTTCTCCGAACTTAGAATTTTTAGCAGAAAATGACTATCTCTCAAATGGAGAAAAACTAGAAAAAAATCCCTCAAGACAAAGTTGTCTTGAATGATGAGTAGATAAAATATTGACTAAATGAAAATTTCTAGATTGGATATCCGGGGTCCCTTTTCGTCCCCTTAATATTTGAAGAATCCCTAAAAAGTGTCCAAGTATAGTGGATTTTTCCCTATTTTGAAGATTCTCCACTCGAACCCCTTTAGAGTTTTGGCATAATCCCAACTGGGTATATTCATGCCTTCTTTATGGACCCCCTATACAATTTTTTCCTTTTTCTGGGCCCCGGTTACTGAGCTTGACCTAGATATTTGAAAGTCATTAATATGTATTTTTCAGGAAATTAAGGTAGAATCAACTAGTGGCCCTCACCAACATTGCTGTATTCCTCCTCAATGTGGACACACACCTTAAATTTCATCAAATTCTGAGTTGAACTGCTCCTATTATGTCCAAAACAAGTTTTTGGCTTGAGACTTTTTCTTAATAACTTGCTTATTTTTCTCCTTCCTCTCTTTTCTTTCTCCGTTTCTCTCCTTCTTTATCTCCTCTCCTCTCTTTCTTCTTTTTCCTTTTTATTTATTTTATTTTATTTTAAATGCATATGGGTCCCATTCGTTCCCATCTACCCACATGACACCTTATTTTCTTGCATATGGGACAAGGGTACCACTTCCTTTGCCATCCCTCCAGTTGTCACCCATTCATTAGTTGCGGAGATGGGCATGTCCTATCCTTCACCTTTATCTTGGATGACGGA
Source organism: Picea engelmannii (assembly GCA_009831015.1). Classification (NCBI taxonomy): domain Eukaryota; kingdom Viridiplantae; phylum Streptophyta; class Pinopsida; order Pinales; family Pinaceae; genus Picea; species Picea engelmannii. The sequence goes on along the minus strand of ML799221.1, from coordinate 5,322 downwards.
GATCGATCTTGAGATTTTTAGTAGGAGGGGGGTTAACGACACCCAAAGGTCTCAATATCACCATTTTTTCTACTGCATATATGTCGACTTCTCCTTCATGTTGAGACTTTTTTTCCATTTTGCAATACCACCTTCCAAAAGGATCGATACCACAAATGGTATTCAATCCATTCGTCATCTGCAATGGCCTCTATGTCACCCGTTGGGCCTGCCACTCTGCCATCGTGGCCTACCACCTCGCCACTGTGGCATGTCATCGTGGACCTGCCACTGTGGTAGTCCATGTCACCACTTCCACATAACCTACCACATGGTTTCCACGTCACTAGGTACAAAAAACCGCCCATTATTATTATTATTATTATTTTTTTTTTCCGAAATTCCAATAATCCCCAAAATTTTAAAAAATGCCTAAATTTCAAATTTGTCTCCGCTTGCCATGGAAGCCTCATAATTAAGCTTCCCATGACCAATTCATCCTTATGCATGTTGATTCTACCTTTGTACCTGTAATCCATCATCCCCATGCCAATTTCTTGGTGAATTTTACTTCGAAAATTGGGGCTTTTTCCCAATTTCATCCAATTTTACCATGGTTGTTCTACAAATCCCAAATTCAATTGATTCCAGGCTTGAAAATGTTTAGCTAGAGGTTAAAATAGGGGATTTTAACCCTTGAGCTCAAATTTCCCAAAATTCCAGGTACTTTCCCCAATCTTTTTCCTGGAAAATTTGACAAACAAACTGTAGACATCCTTTGAACTTTCTCATTTGCATTTTTTTTACTTCGGTGTGCTGAATGTGGCCCATGTATACTTGGTTTTGAACTTGTGGCTCTAATACCAAACTATAGCACCCTCGCTACTAACCCATAAAAATAAAATTTATTTTTTCTATACCATTAATTAAAATGCATGCAATAGTGTAAATGACCATGCATCTATTAACACTTTCAATAATCATGAATGCAACTAATTAATCATACACATAGCAACATGTAATTATACAAAAACACAGAGTTTATGCACATCAATTTAAACCCATAAATAAATATATTGAATACAAATAAAACACTTATCTTTTAAATCAAATGCACAACAAGCTGCAGAGGATAAACATTCCACACAACCATAGATTCGTTGCTCCAAATCTCAACAACAAGTCACCTCCGAGATGGGATAGGAATCCACAAGAAAAGGTGTCTCCTAAGGATGTCTACTATCCACTCACAACAAGCTAATTTACTACAACCATCTCAATCTATCAGCTCTCTTCCCCTCAATCGACACAACCCAAGGAATGGGATACACTTCTTTGCTACACAGTCCCTTAGGCTACCCCTTTCCATCGTGGGCTCCAACACAACTTGGATAGCCCCCTTCCCTCGAGGGCTCCAAGAAAACTTGGCTAAGAATCTCTTTTGCTCGAGACTCTAGGGACTTCTAGCTACAACAAGAAATTCTCAACAACAAATCAATTTGTTCTGCACAACAAAACTCATGCTATAGACCTACAAATATGCTTCTTCAAGTAGTTTACATCTCCAACAAGATTCCTACAAAACCCACTATGGATATCATCCAGTTCCAACACCCATCACCCTTTTGCTGCCCCAAAATATGCATGTAAAAACTACTTACAACAACAATTCAATTTTTCCTTTTTACCCAAGCATGTTGACTCCCACATTCCCCAATGTTGATTGTGCTCAACCTCATGCTCTTAATAACTATGTGAAGTGAATTTTTACCCAACCCCCTTACATGTATTCAATGATTGGGGTTTTGATACACTCAAAAGGAAAATAGAAGGTTCATACAATTTTTTTTTATAGAAAATGGTAGTGGATTAACAGACACAAAAAATCCCCTCCTTAGACCCCCCCTCTCTTGTGGAAGCTTGACCCCCATGACTCTGTCCCTGTCCATCTACAACCAAACGTTACATTTTATTTTATTATTTTGATATACAATGTTTACACATTACATTGCTTGACCCATGACCATATATCATATTTACATTATACATCACTAAACCAGGGATAAAAAACAAGGATGCGACAATTATGGCCAATTAGTGTAATTGGGCTAATTAAAAAATCTTAAACAAATTCGGCTAATAGGGCTAATGGTATAATTGGTCAATTGTGGTGATTTGGTATAATTTGGGAAATTGGGGATAATTAGGGAAAATAGGACTAGCTATAGCCAATCACACTAATTGGGAATTGAGGCACTTAAGTGAATCAGGTCTAATTAGGGATTATTCGAGAAACTAGAAAAAATGGGGTTAATTGTGGCTACTTAGGCTAATTAGGAAATTGAGAATAGTTGGGGAAATTAAGGATAGTTAGGGAAATTAAGGATAGTTAGGGAAATTGGGATAACTGTGATTAATTTTGGCTTATAAGTCTAATTGAGTAATTGGGAAAATTGTGGCCTCTTGGTTAATTAAAGCAAATTAGGTTAATTGGGACAATCAACTAAATTGGAAATTGAGGAAATTAGGGTTTATTGGGTAATTACGGAAATTGGGGCAACTAGGGATATTGGAGATGATTGGGGAAATGAGAGAAACCAGAGTAAATGGGTCTAATGAGGAAAATTGGGACAAATGGGGATAATTGTGGTTAATCACATTGATTGGACAATTAAAAAAATTACTAAAATTGGGGATAATTAGGAAAATGGGGTTAACTGGGGCTAATTATGGCTAATTGAGCTAAGTGGGAAAATCAAGCAATTAACGCTAATTGTGGCCAATTGAAGTAATCAGGTTAAATTATTGAGAAATTTGGGTGAGTATTGGAGATATTTGGGTAAGTTGGACCTAATTGGACAATAAATGTATGATTGAATCATCTACATCTTGTCAAGAGACTTACAAAGAGCCTAAGTTTACTCTAATCCAATTTTGTATGATTGAATAATGGCTTTAGCAAGTTGTACATGATTAAGAGGCAAGGTTTTGGTGACAATTAGGGATAACTGGGGCAATTGGAAATAATTCTTTCTAATCAAGCTAATTATCGAACTGGTTGGGACTATTATGGCTAATTGTGTCCAATTTAACTAACTGGGGAAATTGGGCCAATTAGTGTCAATTGGGGAAATGAAAAATGAGAAAAATGGGGTAGTAGGAATCACGAGGGTAATAAGGAAAAAATGGTAATTATGGAAATGGAAAAAATTCTAGCTAATTGGGGAAATTGGAGAAAATTTGACTAATTGGGTTACTTGGACAATTAGGGCAATTCATGATAAAGATGGAAATTTGAACTAATTGTGGCCAATCTAGCTAATTGGGATAATTGAGAAATTAGGGAAGCTCGGGAAGTCATGGTTGATTGGGGTAGTTACAAAAAATTGAGAAAATTCTACCAATAGGGCTAATTGGAGAAATTGGGAAAAATGGTGCAAATTGTTATTAATCATACTATTTGTAATGTTGGGGAAATTAGAGAAACTAGGGCAATTGGAGCTACCTCAGGAAATTGGGAAAATTGGGACTAATTGTGGCTAATCAGGGTAAATGGGAGTTTGGGGTATTTGTGTATACTTAGGGGAAATTGAGGCTAATTAGGTAAATTGTGATAATTGTGGTTAATTTTATCCAATAATGTTAATTGGCCAATTGGGGCACTTGGAAAAAGTGTGATTAATTAGGGAAATTAACACAATTTGAGAAAATTAGAGTAATTGGGCCAATTGGGGATAATTAGGAAAATTAGGGGCTAATTGTGGCCTAATTTGTTAATTGGGAAACTAGGGTGATTGGAGTTGATTGGGGAAATTGGAGAAATTGGGTCTAATTATGCAAAATATTACGGTCAATAGTGCTAAATGAATAATTGAGGAAATTAGTGTTGATTATGATAATTGACTTAATTGGGGCTAATTTAAAAAAAAGTAGGGTAATTGGGCAATTAGGGGTAATTAGGGAAATTAGGATTAACAATGCCAAAACTAAGTAATTGGGATAATGGTTATTGTGATAATTGGAAAAATTGTGGCTAATTGGGGCAATTGGGGAAACTAGGGCTAATTGAAAAATTTGTCAATTAGGGATAATTGGGGCAATTGGGCATAATTAGGCATAATTGGGAATACTTAAGGAAATTAGAGCTAATTGTGGCTAATCCAGACAATTGGGGCTGATTGGGGCTGATTGGGGCATTGGGGGTTAATTAGGAAAGTTGGGGCAATTGGGGATGATTTTGGTTAATTGAGCTATTTAGGGAAATTAGGGCCATTGGGGTGATGGACGAAAATTGGGCAAAATGAGAAAATTGGTCTAATTGGGATAATTAGGAAATTAGGGAAATTAGTACTATTTATGGTCAATCAAGATTTATAATGAATATAGAATTTGTGGATAATTATTTTTCATTAACAATGGGGACTTAACATGAACACCATATTGAAAAAAAAGAAAAAAAGAATAAATGACCCACAATAATTACAAACATACTCAAGGTCCAAGTATCTAGGAAAACATGGATGAGAAGGCGAATCAACAAACCTTAGATGTAGATGACTACACCTCTACTTCATAGACCAAATAGTACAACAATTTGATAACATTGCTCACAATGCAAAAACAATACTTCTTAATTAAAAGCTAGATTCTACCTCACACATTTCCTTGCACAAATAGAATGAAAATACAAAGGTCACTAGACACATATTACCCAACAAATGCGATAATTTTCATAATCAATCTAAATAATGAAGGATAACTGTCCCTCACCATGGTTAACAACTGTTGACCATGCCTAACTATACTTGGCTGACAAATTCCCTAACCTCCTAAACAACTAAGATTCAATGATTCTCTTTTTAAACAATTATAATATTGAAGGATGATAAGGATGAAGATACAATGGGCATCAATAAAATGGACTATATCAAGAAAATTAACACTCACTTGGACAATAGTAGATGTTACATAAAACTGAGCAGAAACCCAAAGAGTTGAATCATTAAAGAAGTTTCAAATCCATCTAAGATTCTTCTTGGTATGAAGATCCACAAAACAAGTTGAATCCATCATATCCAATGATTCATTATATTTATGGTCTCTCCAAGATCCATAAACAAGACTTGTCCACTAAGACCCATTTTGGACACTTTTGGATTTCCAACATACAAAGTAGCAAAGTGTTGATCTACATTCATTGATCAACATCACTGTATATAGATCCATCCTTATCCTCTTCTTTCTCTTCTCGTGTTTCCTATATATCCTATACTTAACCTTTTTTTCCTTTCAAATGTGGGTTGCAGATCGTGCTACTATCAATTCCGCAAGTCCACAAACCCA
>ML799220.1:258787-269405 GCA_009831015.1 Picea engelmannii | reverse complement strand
ATACAATGTTCAAGAGATAACTCAAACCAATACAGAAAAGTCCTCCTCAAGAGATGTGCCACCCTTCTTCTCCTCTCTCCAACTTATAATTCCAGCTTGCCTCATAAGAGAATGATCAAGTGAAGTGTGTGTGTGTAAGAAGTGAGGCGCTAGCCTCTTATTTATATCAATCTGGAACGTGTGAAGAGTCACCATCTGGCAGGGCCGACCTCTCACTCTGGGTGGGTAAACCCACCTTTAATTAATTTTGTCCCTTTCATTATAACTGCTGGGGCCGACTTCTTATTCTGCACTTTGTAATTGTCCGATGACCAATCCGCAAAAGGGGATTTGGTCCTTATACAATTACCGACATGATTAATCCTCAATGGGGATTAATCTAGTAACAATAATAATAATAATGACCTGATTAATCCACAATGGGGATTTAATCCAATAACAAAATAATAATAATGATTAATCCACAATGGGGATTTAATCCAATAATAAGAATGCTCTTCGCAGTTACATTATTTCAACAGGATCGACCCCATATATTATAGACAATTTTGTAGAACTTTGCTCCCAGTAATTTTCCCACCAATTTTTGACATGGGGGAGAGCTTTAAGGAGTGTGAAGGTGATCTTTTCCCTGCCGGAAAAATGGTGAACAGAGAAATAACCTTCTATCATATTTAACCATTTATCTAGGGCATCCACATCTATCTGACCTTCAAATACCGGAATATAAAAATTAACCTGTACCTTGAAAGGAGTGGTGCTTCCAAAGTGGTTGTTTGATGAAGATGTGCTTGTTGCTATCGGCAGGCGTTGAAGGATGTGGGAAAAATTCTCCATCATTTCGTCCCTCTGTCACGTGAGAGCTTGCTCAAGCAACATATTGATAAAATCGTCTACTCCGTCGTTTTTCTTTTCTTCCGCCTTGGAGGGTTTCTTGGGCATGCGAGAGCAATTGCCTTCAAGAGAGACAAGATCGAGACCCAACTTGCTATACTCGGATGATCAAGAGCAGCCTACTCTGATACCACTAATCCAGATTATTTTTGGCACGAAATGAGAGCGGAGATATAATAAAGCAATGTACAGAGATATCTCAGATATCCAATAATATAATATAAATGTATTAGAGATGCAACCATAAACACAAAGATACAATAATACACAATTTTCTATTATTGAGTGAAAATGTACAAAGACTGTAAAAATACAGAGTGAAAGACTCGTTAAAATGGTGGCAACTTATCTCTGAGAAGAGATGTGACGGCTACCTGCATCCGTGAGAAGATGATTTTACAATGAGGCTCCAAAGGCCTGTTTTATCATAAAGAAAATCCAAAACCCTAACACTGGAACATGAAAATCCAACCGTTTTGTGGACCCCGTTTTGGGTAGTTTGGTGTATCAACTTCCCGGGGGCGTAACTTTGGCATATGATCTATGTTTGGGGCGCACGATAGATCGTTGGAAAGGTATCGTCGAGGAGATTCATTTAGGGGGGCTCAATCAGAGCCTTCAACTATCTTTGAGAAGCTTGATCTCAAAAAACCTTCATTTAGGCCCTCAAAATGGCCCCGAAAGTTAAAAACTGCTAAAAATAGTAAATTGCCAAAAAAATTGTTTTGAGCTTGTTGGAAAAGGTGGGTGGCCACCGATATCCACCTGGATCATTTTGTGATGTAGGTTTTGGATTTTTGGAAATTGGAAATTGACATTTTTTCAGACTTTAAAGAATTGTGTCTTGGAAAATTAAGGGTTTTAAATTTTGATTGAATGCTCTTATTGAATGATGATCCCACGTATATGTGTATGTATTGGGCATCCCAAATAATTTTTTTATGAACAATTTAAGAGTTTTCTTTTTCTTTTATACTCGAAAAACTTATCCTGAAGAAACCCTTGGCCCCTCATTCCAATGATGGTACCTAGGGTTGATCCGGATTTATGAGAAGAACGAAATGACTATAGATTATTAACAGGTGCTTAACACAAAATAACAGAGATACAATAAAACTGGTTTTATATTCGATAAGGAAATAAGATGAAACTGTAAAATGCAGCGGAAACAAGCTTCCTGGAATGGTGGCAACTTATCTCTGAGAAGAGATGTGACAGTTGCGCTTATTCGCAAGAATATGATTACAGTGAGGCTTTGAAGGCCTTTTTACAATAAACAAGAATGCCAAAAAACTTAGACTTCCAAAAACTTAACCCTAGGAAATAAAGTGCCAAAATTCATGTGGGCCCCGTTTAGGTAAGTTAGTACATCAACTTACCAGGGTCGTAATTTTTGCATACAATCTATGTTTTAGGCGTATGATAGCCCGTTGGAATGGTATCGTCGAGGAGATTCATTTTGGGGGAAATATCGAAGGAACTTCTATATTGCAACCCATTTTCCCAAAAAACATCGTTTAGGGCCTCAAAACGGCTCTGGAAGTGAAAAACTGCTAAAAATAGTAAATTACCAAAATTGCCAGAAAATTGTTTTGGGCCTATTGGAAAAGGTGGATGGCCACCAATATCCACCTGGATCGATCCTCCCTCCTTAGGAATAAATGGTCTCCATTTCATTGAGTTCCCCCATCAGATGAGGAAATTTCTACTGAATTTGGCCCCAGGTGAGCCACTTGCCTTGGTGCAGCAGCTGCCCTGCTTTGACGACTCGATAAAGCTCGATCCTTTGTTGTCGAGTGCCCTTGATCTGTGTGTCCACAATATGATCACTAGATTCTTGTTGTATGCAATCAAGGTTGATCTATGTTGATGTCAGTTGTTATTCTACTTCTGAGGTGTCCAATAATGGTGGGAAATAAGGGCGAAGGAGATCCACGTTAAACACTGGGTGCAGGCCAAGGAAAGGAGGAATGTTGAGCTCAAAATCATTATCCCCCGTGGACTTGGTGATGGGGACTTGGTGATGGTGTACGACCCATAATGGAGAGGGCGAAGCTTCCGATGGGGTCTTGTAAGGCGTTATTTCTGCAAGTGCAACCAAACTTTGTCGCCCACCTAAAACTTATGTGGCACCCAATGTTGATCATGGCACTGCTTGTACTTGTCATTGGACTTCTGTAGGATATCCTGAACCTGTTGGAGGATGTGTTGGATTTGCTCAATGAACCAGGTGGCTTTGTCAGCTTCAGTTGGAGAAGGAGATGAGTCAGTCGAGGTGACCGCAAGGGGAAGTGCAACATCTATGGGACCCAATGGTTGGAATCCCAACCCCACCTAAAAGGGGTTGTGGTCGGTTGAGCTATGCAGGGCTCGGTTGTAGCTATGTTGGACATAGGGAAGGTTCCCATCCCATGTGCGAGGATGCTTGGAATTATACATGTGAAGGATATGCACAATCATTCGATTTACGACCTCGGTTTGGCCATTTGTCTAGGGGTGGAAGGTTGTGGATTTGGTGAGCTTGGTGTCCAGCAGTGACAAGAGCTCGACCAGAATGTGTTGAGAAATCGACTGTCCCGATTTGAGACAATGGTTTGTGGGATTCAAAAATGTACCCAGACTCGTTCAAAGAAGAGATTGGCAGTGGCCTCTATTGTGATGCTCTTTTTGCAGGCAACCTGAATCACCATCTTAGAAAAGCAATCAACAACCACAAAACACAATCATTTCCCCGCTTGGTGGACGGGAGGACCGACATGTAGTCCATTGAGATGGATTCCCATGGCCTATCAGGAGTAGGAAGAGGGGTGTACAGGCCCTGTTTCTAAGTGGTCGGTTTGGCAATAGCACAGACAATGTAGGACCTGATATACTTGTTTACCTCATGTCGAAGTTTCGGCCAGTAGAAATGTTTCTGTAGCATCGCCACTATCTTTTCGATGTCGAAGTGTCCTGCCACCTGACTGTAGTGGGCTTCCCAGATCAATTTCACTCGCTTGCTTGATGGAACATAGATATGGCTCATACGACACAACAACCCATCCTGAAGATGGAAATTATCGACAATGACATTTGCACCCAACATTTGGTAGGTGGTGGCGAAGTCTAGTTCTGTCTCATAGATTTGGGGGCATCCAGAGGTCTCATGGCCGCAAGAGTCTAATATCGTGGTGAGTGTCACGACTGGTGGTCTACTGAGGCAATCAACGATGTGATTGGTGCTTCCTGTTTTATACTTGATGTTGAGGTGGAATTGCTGCAAGTATGTGGATCACTTTTGATGGCGGTCGTTCTACAATTTTCCTTGTGTTTGCATGAACTACAGTGGCTTATGATAAGTGTGGATGACTATCTCCTTCCCAAGAATGTAATGTCTCCACTGGTGGCAGACTTGCACAATGGAGTACATTTCTTTGTCGTAAGTAGGGTACTTATAGACAACATCTGATAGTGTCTCACTATGATAGGCCACGGGGTGGCCATGCCGAGTGAGAACGACGCCCACAGCATAGTCTGAAGCATCTTTATCTATCTCAAAGGGTTGTTGCAGGTCTGGTAGTGAAAGTACTGGGGATGAGCACAAGTGCTACTTCAAATCTTTGAACTCTTGTTGTTGGGACCGTCCCCACGCAAATTTTTCCTTTCCACCCCCTCTGGTTATTTGGCTGAGGGCCCATGCAATATGGGAGAATCCCAACACGAACTTGCAGTAGAAATTGGCAAGGCCCAAGAAGCTCTGAAGCTCAGTGAGCGTGGTTGGGGCTGGCCAGTCAAGGATGACTTGGATCTTGGCTGGATCCACATGTATGCCATGTTGATCAACAATGTATCCCAGGTAATGGACCCTATCCATGCTGAAGGAGCATTTTTCCAAGTTGGCGTATAGCTTGTGTTGCCGCAGGGTGTGCAGAACCTGTTGAATATGTTGCAAGTGTTCGGCCCAAGTCTTGTTGTAGATGAGAATGTCATCCAGATACACCACTACAAAAGTATTGGTGAATGGTCGCATGATATCGTCCATCATCCTCATGAAAGTGGTTGGAGCATTTGTCAAACCAAAGGGCATGACCAACCATTCAAAAAGGCCTTCCTTTGACTTGAAGGCGATCTTCCAAACATCTGTCTATTCTATCGAGACCTAGTGGTAGCCAGACTTCACATCAATCTTACTAAAGTATTTGACCCCCGTGAGTTGATCAAGGAGGTCATCGATTCGGGGAATCGGGTACCGGTTTCTGACTGTGATTTTATTCAAAGCCTGATAATCATTGCAGAGTCACAAGGTTCCATCTTTCTTCTGTACCAACATGATTGGGCTCCCGCAAGGTGATGATATGGGAAAAATGTGCCCCTTGTGGAACAGTTCTTGGATCTGTCGCTTGATCTCCTCATTCTCTAACATAGAGCAGCGATATACTGGCCCATTGGGCAGTGGTGCATCGGGGGTCAGATCGATGGGGTGCTTGACCTGGCAGTGCAGAGGTACCCCGGTAGGTGAGGAAAAGATATTCGAGTATTCTTCCACGACCTTATCTACTTGCTTTTGCTATGTGGAGAGGTTGGCCACAGAGACCCTGGATGTGGTTGTGATCTTTCGCTTATTTTGAGAGCGAATCACGAAGAAGACAAACTTCCATGTCTGAGAGATGACCTTCCTACATTTCTTAGCAAAGATCAAGGAAATAACACTTGGGGGGACTGCCTTGGGTATCCTGTACAATTTCCTATTCAAAGTAATAATAACAATACGAGGCCTAGACTCATATACAACATGATGTTTCCATAAATAAGGTTGGCCGAAAATAACATCACGAACTTCGAGAGGAGAAACATCACACAATACCTCGTCTTTGAAGGGCTTGATGTCGTATGACAATTGGCACTATTGGTTGACGTGAAGATCACTTCCTTGGTGGAGCCATCCAATGGTGTAGGGTTGTGGGTGCAATGTTGTTGGCAGCACCAACCACTTGACGATCTATGCTGAGATGAGGTTCTTCTGGCTATCACTATCAATGATGAAGTGCAGCGGGGTGCCTTTTACCCACATCTGTGAATGGAAGAGGCACTCTCCATCTTCTGGCTCATCCGGTTCACCAGGTCGGAGCTTGGTGGTAGCAACGGTGGCACTGGGTTCTGCGTCAATGATTTGTCTTCCCCTTTCTGGTTCTGGCTTAGATTCAGAAACCACATTTGATTCAGAGGCTTTCACTTCGACCACCAACGACTGCTTTGAGCGGTAGTTAGCAATGTTATGCCAAGGGCTCTTATGGAAGTCGCACCACTTCCTGGTATCTTTCTTTGTCTTTTTGGTGTCCTTTGCTTGCGACTTGGACTGGTTGTCCCGATATTGTCCATCTTTGCTCTATCCTTTGTTCTGTGGGTTGGGGCCGCCCTTTCCTGGATTTTTTTGTGAGGGGTTCCCAGGCCAAAACTATTGCGTCTTTTGTTTGAGCTTCTGCTCGATTTTGACGGCATATCGGTAGGTCGCGCCCATGGATGAGATGTCTAGAAATTCCATTTCGGTCTGGATGTATCTATGCAGAGCACCGTGGTACTTGAACACCAAATGTCGCTCTGAATCTTTGATACCTAGCTTGGTGCGCAAGGTATGGAATATATTTGTGAAATCTGGCACTGTTTGGTCTCTTTCTTGTCGCAGTGTGGTCCATTTGGTATACAAGTCGTCATAACTTCCGACAGGGTAGTATTGTTCCTTAATAGCATCCCTAAAGGATTCCCAGGTGGCCGTGACGGTAAATAATGAGAGTTCCTCTATTTCCTTTTGTTCACAAAAAGTTTCCCACTAATCTTTGACATGGGGAACGGCTTTGAGGAGTGCAAAAGTAATATTTTCTCTATTCGAGAAGTTATGGACAAAAAAAAACCCTTCTAGTAGATTCAACCATTTGTCTACAACATCTGTGTCTATCTGACCTTCAAATATAGGAATATTGAATTTTATTTGTACTTTGAAGGGGGCGGCGCCTCTGCTCGAAGAAGATGTGTCGCTTATTAGTAGTCGCTGAAGGATTTGTGCGAAACTATCCATCATCTCGTTCCTCTGTTGTGTGAGGGCTTCCTTAATCAATAGTTTGAAAGGATCTCATGTCCTATCATCTTTCTTTTCTCCTGCCATGAGAGATCGCTTGGGCGTACGACATCTTTTGTCCTCAAAAGAAGCAAGCTCGAGACCCAACTCTTTGTACTCCGACCTCGTTGGGGACATGCATTAAGACGACAAGGAGCATACCGCTCTAATACCACTGATCTGGATTTATGAGTAGAATGAAATGAATACAGGTTATTAATAGGTGCTTAACACAAAATAACAAAGATACAGTAAAACTGGTTTTATATTCGATAAAGAAATAAGCTAAAACTGTAAAATGCAGCGGAAACAAGCTTGTTGGAATGGTGGCAGCTTATCTCTAAGAAGAGATGTGACGGTTGCACTCATTCACAAGGAGATGATTACAATGAGGCTTTGAAGACCTTTTAACAATAAATAGGAATGCCCAAAACCCTAGACATCCAAAAACCTAACCCTAGGAGATGAAGTGCCAAAAGTCATGTGGGCCCCATTTAAGTAAGTTAGTACATCAACTTCCCGGGGTCATAACTTCTGCATACGATCTTTTTTTTAGGCGTATGATAGCCCGTTGGAAAGGTGTCGTCGAGGAGATTCATTTTGGGGGTAATATGAAAGGAACTTGTATATTGCAAACCTTTTTCAAAAAAAAAAACATCGTTTAGGGCCTCAAAACAGCTCCGAAAGTGAAAAACTGCTAAAAATAGTAAATTACCAAAATTGTCAGAAAATTGTTTTGGGCCAGTTGGAAAAGTTGGGTGGCCACTGATATCCACTTGGATCAACGGTAAATCAGATTCTTCATGGCACAAGGCCAAGTTACAAATGCTCACATGGATCTCAACCATTAGTTCACCATCTATTAGCTCACAAAGAGCCCAACAATTAATTCAAGCATGTCTCATTGAGGCTTTGATCCTAGGTGGAAAGAGTGAAACATCTACCTCCCCACTAATCAAGTTAATGCCCCTTGACATAAATTAAGAGTTATTGCAAGCTTTATCTTTTAATTAAATGAAAATATTTAGCTAAAAATATTGGATTGCTTATGTGGGTATGTGCATTATGTATCTGTTTGATTTTGTGTGTTGTTATCCATGTATGTTTTAATATTTCAATTAAATGAAAATAGTACACTAAAATTATTGGATTACTTATGTGGGTATGTGAATTGTGTATCTGTGTTCTTTTGTGCATTGTTACCTGTGTATGTTTCAATGTATATATGTGGACATGGATTTGCCAATGACTTGAATGGTTGCAATTTGCTACAAAAGTTAGGAATGTGGAATTGCAACCTTTGATGTATACCAACAAACATTCAAAGAGAATCCATGTAAATTGTTGCATGAGACCATCTTCAAATGGGTTCTCAACAACCAGTCTTTGTTCTAATTTGAAATTCTTCAATTCGAGTTTTACAAGCTTGGTTGTTATAGAAAATAGTGCCAAAACAATTTCACTAATAAGTTGCAATCGTTGGGATAATGGTACTAAAACTTTGGCAACTTTTTGAACCTCTATCTTCAAAGTTCATATAGAGTATAAATGTACTTCTCTCAAACTACTTATGAAATGAGATAATGAAGAATCGATGTATTTTCATCTGCTTGGTATTCTGAGATCATATTTGCGCTCCTTTAGACACGTTGGCCTCATGGATTATAAGTTTTATTTATGGAAATGAGTTATTTTCTTATTGGTAAGATCCTATTCTCTTTATTGGTTATGGTTATCTATCGTGTCAAGTTATACTAAACTAATTTCACTGAATGTTGTTGGTTCGAAGATCCATATCATAGCAATATCATGCTTACAAGTATTGATCTAGACAAGGAAAGTCGCAAGCTCACAACCACGACACACACACTCCTTTCTTCACTCCTTTCCCCTTTCAAACATGTTAAACACTTAAATCTTGCCCAATGTTTAGTTGTGAAAAAATGGGGAACCCTAAGCAACCCTAGGAATGCATTTCAAGGTTATGGTTTTAGGGTTTGTGAAAAATTATAATGTGATTGACCAAGTTTCCTTGTCTTCAATACCCAATTCACTGGATTCTAGAATCGATGCCATGACTAGGGTTTATGAGAGCCTCAAGTCTCTCAGTGTTGAGAATTGCAAGAATTTGTGTAATGGTGCCCAAGAATCCCCAAAATAGTGTAAGCATATCCAAGAATTTAGCTTGAAGGGTCTTTTCCAATTCAGTTCCTTTGGGTTGTCAAAGATAGGTCATAATTGTATGACACTTATATCTCTCTCACTCGAGCATCTATATCAAAATTGCTTGTGAAATTGTTTCTAAGATGGAAAACCTTCTAGGAATTAATGATAATAATACAAGTTGTTTACAATTTTATTTCATTTTCATAACAAATTATAATTCTATCTCTAGTTAGCAAACAACTTTAGATGATATTTAAAATTAAAAAATATACACATAACATATTTTAAGTTTGCTATATACTTGAAAAAGTTTATTACACCATTCACTTTGTAAAGCATCTCTTTATTTCATTATTTGTTGTCTCACTAATAAATATGATGATCATAAAAAAAAATATAATTTTTTTAGACATTCCGTTACCCACTTTAAAAATATACTAATTTTATATTAATTAAAATTTTAAATTCAAAAAAATATAAGTACCATACATCACCCACCCACCCACTATCCTATAAATATCAGCTAGCAATTTATTTAAATAATTAAAGTTGCATCACTTCTAATCAGATTCCGAATACGAATACAAATGTCACACATCTCACCGCTGTACTATAAAAATCAGCTCTCGACATAATAATTTAATAATGAAATTTACACCCAATTTGGTTCATACCTTCGCCTGATTGGAGTCGAAGGCGTGGAGTATTCAAATTCCTCAACTTTATGTTCAAGAAAGTACCGCCGTCGTTCTGCCACATTGAAAACATGTAATCATCTTACGACCCGCAACCCTGTGGAGACCGCATAAATACATGAATACGAGATCCGGAAAACAAACAATTGAACCTTCGCAATCTCTGTAAAAGCTGTATCTGAAATCTCTGTAAAAGCTGTATCTGAGAGCGCGTCAGTACCGAACATGGCGGGGCTGTTTGATAAACAAGCAAAGGATTATTTAGAAAGCAGGCCTAATTACCCTGCTTCTTGGTTTTCTATGTTGGCCTCTCTCACTGCCAATCACCAACTGGCTTGGGATGTGGGTGCCGGCAATGGCCAAGCTTCTGTTTCTGTAAGTTCTCTTTACTTCTTCTTTCATTTCACAATGTTGGGGTTTTCATATCTATTAATTGCTCACTTTCATATGAAATCACTAAAACAGTGTTTCTGAAATTATGAGAGCGTAGATTGCAGAGCATTACGATCGAGTGATCGCCACAGAAATAAGCAAGGAGCAGCTGGAGCTGGCGCAGAAAAATCCCAAAGTAACATATGCTCTCACTCCGCCTGTCATGACAGATGAAGAGCTATCTTCCATCGTAGGGGAGGAGGGATCCGTGGATCTGGTGACGGTGGCCATGGCAGTCCACTGGTTCGACCTCGAGACCTTTTACTCTCAAGTCAAACGAGTACTGCGCAAACCCGGGGGTGTGATAGCCGTGTGGGGTTATTTGAATCCCAGCGTCAGT
>ML799220.1:244802-258689 GCA_009831015.1 Picea engelmannii | reverse complement strand
TAATAAGGAGAAAGTGGAAAATAATTGTTCAAATTTACGTTTTTAGTACTGTAGTGTGGTTAGATATAAAGGTGTTAATCTTGACATTAATGGCATGTGATGCCAAAATGTTTTGATTGAATTTGGCCGAGCTAATAAAATGAGGAAATCTACGACTCAATATCAGTGCGTCAAATTACTTTCAGACACTTGAGTTTATGAGCAAAAATTATCCGATAAGTGATTGAAAAGCTTCAAATTTAATTTGATTGCAAGTCTCCATCTATGGATCAGACCAAATCGTAATAACACAATGTCACATCTAAATTCAACAAAATATATTTATGGAGTGAAACAAAGGTGCAGATTTGAGATCAATGAAAGATGCCAGTGGTTCACAAAGAATTCTTGTGTCGATATTGGCCACTGCTGCTTGTAGTTTGAATTTGATTAACAAAACTGGGTATTAATATTTTTAGTTTTACCAGTCAAATCTGGAATCGCCCCCTCTCAATCTGGACCTGGAAATCGTGCAAGAAAACCCCACGAATTCCCTTTACTTCCTGGACAACAATTAAAATGCTACTAGCGATGAAGGAGCAAAAATAAACTAAACTACATGTGCAGAGAAAACAGAGGAGCAGAAAATAGAGTAAGAAATCGAGTTATATTCAATTGCAATTGCTCATTACATAGCGCATTACACAGCTTACAGCCCTTGCCCATAGCAAAACGATTTACAAAGTTACATATTTATAGCTTTGGTAGCTGTCTGGAGCCTACGAAGAAGATCCAGAATTATCCAATTCTGGAAATTTCTGGGAGAAAACTGAAATTTCTGGGCGTCTTTGACTTTGCCAGAAGTTTTTGGAGTTTCTAGAGACCGGGTAGTTGAAACAACGATTTCTGGAAATTGGAGAGGACTTATAGAATTTGGCTTCACTGTTAGCATTCTCCGACTTGAAGCCAAATGAAAAGTCACCCCAGGCCTGCCAAGCTTTGACACAGTGATTGCTTGTCTCTTGGAAGAATTTTGGTAAACTTGTCAGCAGGGTTCTCATTCGTATGGATCTTTTCTAAGGTAAATTCCCTTCCTCCAATACCTGCCGAATCCAATGGGACTTAATGTCAATGTGCTTGGGCTTTGAATGGTATGCTGGGTTTTTAGCTAAGTGAATGATGCTCTAACTGTCACAATACAACACATATTTGTCTTATTTTATTCCAAGCTCTCCTAGGAATCGTTGCATCCACAAGATCTCTTTGCAAGCTTCTGTTGCAACTATGTACTATGTATTATGCTTTTATTGTGTGGAGAGGGCTACTACTTTATACTTTATGTAGTCTAGATACCCAAGACACTACTGCACCTGCAAAGGTATATAAATAACCAATGGTGTACTTTCTAGTGTCCATTTCTGGAGTCATATCTGCATCATTTCTGGAGTCATATCTGCATCTGTATAACCTTTAAGCACAACATCATTATTACCAAAATATAGACAATAATGACTAGTACTCTTGAGATATTTTAAAATCCACTTTATCGCTTGCCAATGTTGTTTGTCTGGATTTGTAAGGAATCTGCTCACTACTCTCATTGAATGTGCAATATTTAATCAAACACATACCATGACATACATCAAACTGCCAATTGCTAAAGCATAAGGAATTTTACCCATTTCCTCCTCCTTGTCATCGCAAGAGCATAAGTCAACACTCAATTTGAAGTGGGATGCAAGAGGTGTACCAACAGGCTTGGAATCCTTCATATTGAACCTATCAAACATCTTCTCGATATATTTTTCTTGTGACAACCACAATTTTCTCTCCTTTCTATCATGTATGATCTTTATGCCCAGTATTTGTTGTGCTGGACCCAAATATTTCATTGCAAAGTGACTACCCAAATCCTTCTTCAACTTGTTAATTAAATTCTTATCATGTCCAACAACCAACATGTCATCCACAATAGCAATAATATAATGTATTTTTCTTGGACATACCTCTTGATATAGACAAAATGATCAACCTCTAGTCTTTTAAAACCATGTTCCAACATAAATGAATAAAATTTCTTCTACCACTAGCGAGGTGTCTACTTCAATCCATAGAGGTTCTTCTGTTAGAAAAATAGGTGTGCTCGTTTCACCATAGACAATATAGCAATATTGTCACCCAACCATAGACACAAAGGCCACCCCCGAGCACCTTAACCTTAACAGACAAAATAATTCTGGAAGCAATCCAATAGCCAACCAAGGTAGCACACCTTTCTCCAAGGCCAGCGCACCAAGCAAGAATAACCAAAGACCAAGTAGAAAGTCCAAACCATAGCCAAGAGAAAGTTCAAACCAAAACCAAAATGTCAGTTGCAGCAGCTGCAGCTGCACTCTCTCTCCAAACTTGTGCACCACTGATCTTATGCAGTTGTGAGTGTGAGAGTAACAAATGAGCTCTAGCGCCCTCTATTTATACTGCTCTATCTCACTTGACTAGGCCGACTTTTCTTTATGGAGGCTAATAACTCAAAATTAAAAATTCTCTTGAATCGAATTGTCTCCTAGGGTTATTATCCAACGCTTTAGGGTTTCTCTTGCTTCCAGGAATATTCTAGTCTCGTCAAAGGTTACACGTGGAGGTTAATACCTCCCACAAATACCATAATATCAACACTCCCTCCTAGCTAGGGATGTATTAAAGGCAATAGTCTTAAGGACAAACAAACCATTCAACCGGTAGCATCATCATAGTCACACAAACTATCTCATGATCAAATCATGAGCACTATCATCACTATCAATATCATCTGATAGCATCAACTGCATCATCTCTCAAAGCCATACTCTATTTGAGTAATCGTGCATGATGTTGAATAAGTCACTCACTCCACAAAGTGATACAAAAACCATTCTTCTAATCCGAACATATGTCCTTGAAGAATAATTGTTCCAACAGATGTTGGAAGCCACACCATGGGCTACAAGGACTATTCTTCTAATCCAGACATACGTCCTAGAAGAATGATTGTCCTGGACCATTTTCCATAGGGAGAATGTCTATCCACCAGTAATATTTCAACCTGGACCATCCTCCACGGGAAGGATGTCTGTCCACCAGTAATTTGTTCTGCCTGGACCATTCTCCGCTTGGAGAATGTCTGTCCATTAGCATACTTACTATCCATCTAGATGACAATCATCTCCAACACTAGTGATAGTATCCATGGAAATCAAAACAATGTCATCCAATATAACACAACTGTGTCTATCCATAGTAGTATACAACTACTACCCAGTGGTACACAACCACTCCTAGTAACACACAACTACTAACCAGTGACACACAGTCACTACCAGTGGATCACATCCACCACAATAGCATACAACTAATGTCCAGAGACATACAACCTCCACAACAATCATATCATCTGATATCAACCTGCATAAACAATATCATGATACAAACCGAGTCATCTAGGTTATTCTTCCACTCACATCTGTGAGATCTGGAAGAGCATCTGCCCTCATAAAGTAAAACATCGGCGATGGGCCATCTGGACTATTCTTCCCAAGCATAGAAGAATAATTGTCCCTAATTTCTGAGCCTGGACCATTCACCTAACTGGGCCATTCCTCTGGCACTAATCATAGTGCAACCTGGAGAGAATGAGTCTACCCTAGGGATTGCCTATCCTTGATTGTTGAACATGGACCATTCACCTAATTGGGCCATTCCTCCGACACTAAGCATAATGCAACCTAGAGAGAATGAGTCTTCTCTAGGGAATGACTGTCCGGACCATTTCCTATGGAAATGACTATCCTGCACCAACCTCCAAAACAAACCATTCTTCGAAACTGTTCACAACTGTGAACTTCGAAAGAATGATTGCCCGACGAGGCAGACCATTCTACTTGACCACTATTCAGAGTGACTGCTAAGAAGAATGATTGTCCTAGACCATCCCCCAACATTGGCCACAAGGGGAATCATTGTTTATGGTACATCAACAATCTATCGAACCATTTTCATTACGAAAATGACTGTTCAATTTGGACCATTTTCCGAACTGGAAAATGTCTATCTGTCATAAATCTCGAACCACATTCCAGACTGGAAAGGAACTGCCCAACCTTGACCATTTTCCAAACTGGAAAATGACTATCCATAAATCAATAACATATCAGTGCTCCCTCCCAACCTGGGAGTAATCTCTTCCTTTTCCAATAAGGAAGTCATCCCCACGAGTACCAACTTGTCCCTTAAGTACGCAAACTTTTCATCTTAGACAGAGGCTTTACCAAAATATCTATTATCTGCTCATCTGTGAAGATATACTGGAGAGTCAATTCTCCCCTCTAGACTCTATCACGAAGAAAATAATACTTGATCTCAATGTGCTTCGACCTGTCATGGAACATCGGGTTCTCTGAAAGCTTCACATAGCTCTGATCATTACAATATATCACGGTCAAATTCAACACATGATCAGACGGTCCAGAAACCAACTTACAGAGCCGCATTGCTTTTGTACAAGCATCACAAGCTGCAATATACTATGCTTTTGTAGTGTTGAGTGCAACAAAATTTTGTTTCCTGCTAGTCCATGACATCGTGGCAAAGATCAAATTGAAACACATCCAAGTAGCACTTCTTCTGTCATCTACACTCCCTTCCCAATCTGAATCGATAAATCCATGCAGTTGTATATCATAACTCAAACGTCCCACAAGGAAAATATCCGGCTGAGTATTCTCCAAATACATTAACGATCTAATCAAATGTCGATACAGAGACGGGTCTACTGGATTAGAGTCTCTCAACTTCTTCAGATCTGTTATCATGGGATTTTTCCATGGATTTGCAATCCATCGTCCCAAACTTTTGAGTAACCATTTTTATACACTTTCTCTATCGTAGGAAGTTTTCACCACGCTTTTGCTATATATGGGATACTCGGCATCAAATTGCTTGAATCCATACAAGTTCTTCTTCCATTTGCATACATGAATCTCCTTTTGGTATACCTCAAAACCTTGAGATTGCTCTACATATGCTTCTTCTTTAATTACTCTGTTTGAGAAGAACAGTCTTTATATTCATCTGATGTAAACTCCAACCCATGGATATTGCAAGAGATATAATAACTTAGATAGAGGTATATCTGGTTTACTGGAACAAGTTGTTGTCATAGTCTTCTCCCTCCTTATGGAAGAACTTCTAGTTCTGAATCTCACAATGCTTCCATTCATAAGTCTTTTTCACAATTTCTTACATATATTGTTCTTCATCACAGCTTCCATTCCTTCTGCTTGACTGCTTCTAGTGGGTTCAAACCATGCTGGTAGTCTTATGATTCTCGGTATAATAACTAGTTGTTTTGGCTTTTATTTCTTTCTTGGAATCTTCATGTTCTTCCCCATGTTCCTCTTTAACTTTGGGGTCCATGGAGTTTTCTATAGATTCCATGCCCTCCCTTCTTGAAGATTCCAACTTCTTCCTTTCATCATAGGAACATAGATGTAGATGGACAACCAAGGATACTTAAGGCTTCTTTTCGAAGAAGACTTCTTCTAGAGTCAAACTGCACACATGTTGCTTATCATGGTTGCTACTTTCAATGGGGAACATGGACATATACTTTATAATCTTCATGTATTCTTCAATGGATCATATCATTTAGGATTAGCTCCCTCCTAATCCTGGCTTCATGCATGGATGCATGCCCTTATTTTGGAATTCTGCAATCAACTCCCTCCATCTAAGAGAGTCCATGCTTTCGTCTGCATCCTTATTGCTTTCTACAAAGTGTCACAAGTTTTATTCTAGTTTCCTCTTGATTATTGACTTCTTTCTAGTTTGACTCCTTCTGGGTCTCTTCAAGTTTGATTATGATTTCGGCCCATCTGACAATTTTTACTTATATAATAGATTCCTCATGAATTTGTCACCAAAGATTGTTAACGTACTTCATCTTTTTCATGTACATTACTTGACTTGTAGTCATCGTAATAACAATCCTTATCTTGTTATTCTTCCATAGGTATTGTTTCGCTGACCATCTTATCCTCTAAGAAATAGATATGCATGATATGTACAGGAACTATGTAAACATGGTATGTTACAAAACAATATTGTTACCTTGACTAGAAGAAGAAATCTGCTTCATCCTGCTTGACTTTATTTGAGGGTTCTTTTTCTTTGGCATCTGTTGCTTCATGTGTTTCCTTCCTTTTCTTTAACTTAGGACAATGGTTCCTGTAGTGACCATATTTTCGACAGTTGAAACATTGTATTTTTGACATATCATTTTCTTGATTTGGTTTCTTCCTTAAGCCAAACTTCTTCTTATTCCTGAAATTCTTGAACTTTGTTGTGAAGGCTTCTTGTGCACAGCAAGTCCAAAGCTCTTCAAATGTGGGATACTCATTTATTGTGTTCATGCTTGCAACAAATGCATCCCATGTCTTGGGAAGGCCATTGAGAACTATATTTACTAATTCTTTTTCTGAAATGATTTCTTCAATAGCTTGTAGTTGATCTCTTAACTAAGAGATTCTTACAAAGTATGATGCTATGTTGTCATCGTTATTCATTTTCATGTCACAGAGATCATTCTTCAGACTCATCACTTGTCAAATGTTTCTGACTGAGAATAGGTTAGTTAGGGCATCACACATCTTCTTAGATGAGTCACGATGAAATATGTAGAGTATCAAGTGGTCTTTTACAGAGTCCACTATGATACTCATAGAATTGAAGTCATTGTCCTTGAAATTCTCCATAACTGGAATGTTTTGAGGTTCCTTCTCTTTTCTTGCTTCAAATTGTGGTTCCATGATCTTTACTTTCACGATATCCAACACTTTATTCTTGGCAAGGATGAAGTCAATCCTTGTTTTCCATGCTCTAAAGTTAGAAGCCCCTTCTAACTTGTTTTTTGACTTCATAGAGTAAGTCATGACTTCTTTGACTTGGTCAACCTTTGACTTTGACCAAAAAACTCAAACTTGATGTCTTGGCTTGCTGAGAGTACCAGGATGTGCACTAGGCTAGGGCACACTAGGCTATCCAGGAATTAGGTCAAGCTCGTCACTTAAGGTGCCTCAACAAGAGGGTTAGGGTTTTGTTGCTGCAACAAAACTTTGACTACAATTGCAACTGCAACTGAGCAAATCCTTCCAATCTATCTTCCAGCGGTTAGACTATCTGAAGATAGTGTGGGCCCATAACCTCTTAGAAAAATAGGTGTTCTCATTTCACCATAGAAAATATAGCAATATTGTCACCCAACCATAGGCACAAAGGCCACCCCCGAGCACCTTAACCTTGACAGACATAATAATTCCGGAAGCATTCCAATAACCAACCAAGGTAGCACACCTTTCTCCAAGGCTAGCACACCAAGCAAGAATAACCAAAGACCAAGAAAAAAGTCCAAACCATAACCAAGAGAAAGTCCAAAACAAAACCAAAATGCCAGCTGCAGCAACGACAACTGCACTCTCTCTCCAAACTTGCGCACCATCGGTCTTATGCAGTGGTGAGTGTGAGAGTAACAAATGAGCTCTAGCTCCCTCTATTCATACTGCTCTATCTCACTTGATTGGGCCAACTTCTCTTTTTGGAGGCTAATACCTCAATATTAAATATTCTCTTGAGCCGACTTGTCTCCTAGGGTTATTATCCAATGCTTTAGGGTTTCTCTTGCTTCCTGGAATATTCTAGTCTCGTCAAAGGTTACACGTGGAGGTTGATACCTCTTGCAACTACCATAATATCAACATCTTCTTCAATCTGCAAACTATGTTTTCTTTACCTTTTATTTTGAAACATTTTGGTTTCTCTATATAAATCTCTTCTTTCAATTCACCATGAAGAAATACTGTCTTTACATCTAATTGTTCACACTCCAAATCTAACTTAACAGCAAGACCAATAATAATTCTAATGGATGACATCTTGACAACAAGAGAGAATATTTCAGTGAAATCAATACCTTCCTTTTGAGAAAATCCTTTCACTACGAGCCTTGCCTTATATCTTTTCTTTTTCCCTTCTCCCTCATGTTTAATCTTGTAACCCATTTGTTTTGTAGGGATTTTCTTCCTTTTGTAAGTTTCACCAACTCCCAAGTTTTGTTTTCTAGCAAGGACAACATTTCTTCCTCCATTTCTTTCTTCCATTCTTTGTTGTTCTCAACTTTACAAGCTTCCTGAAAATGATCAGGTTCACTTTCATTAGTTAATAAAATATAATTTGAGGGAGGATACCTTTGTGAAGGCTAGTGAGGCCTAGTAGATCTGCAGGCCAATTGTGGTGGTGCATTTTTAGGTTGGACTTCTTGCAATAGCTATTGCACAATTTCTTCTTGTTGTTGTTCATCATCTTCTGTTTGTTGTTCAAATTGCTCTTGAATATGATGCTCACTTTCTTGCAATGGTGGAGTATTAGATTGTTGTTCAACGAACCTGTCAACAACTTTCTTGACCTCCATATTACTTGCAAACCTCTTAAACATCTCTAACTCATTGAATATTCCATCCTTGCTTCTAATAACTTTATTTTTAATTGGATCCCATAATTGGTAACCAAACTCACCATCTGCATATCCTAGAAAAATACACTTCATGGATTTATCATCTAACTTAGTTCTATTCTCTTTAGGAATATGCACAAATGTTTCGCATCCAAATTCCTTTAGGTGAGAATAATTTACCTTTTTACCGGTCCAAACTTCTTCAGGAATGCCACCATCCAAAACTATAGTAGGAGATCGATTTATCAGGTAGCCAACTATCTTCACTGCTTCTGCCCAAAAATGCTTCTCCAATCCAGAATTTGACAACATGCTCCACAATTTCTCCATGATAGTGCAATTCATTCTTTCTGCAGTACCATTCTGTTGAGGAGTAAGAGGAACATGCTTCTCATGCTTTATGCCAAACCTATTACAATACTCTTTGAATGTGTTGGAGTAATACTCTCCACCATTATATGTCCTCAAACACTTGAGCACTTGATTAGTTTCTCTTTTCAACAACAACATGAAAATTTTGAAATATCTCGAATACCTCACCTTTGTTTTTCATAGGGTAGGCCCAAACCTTTCTAGATGCATCATCTATAAATGTGACGAAGTATGAGGTTCCTCCTAATGACTTAATGTTTACTGCCCCAAACACATCATAATGTATCAATTCTAACAACTCTGTTTTTTGTTCATGACCACCTCTAATAAATGAAACCCTTTGTTTCCTACCATATATACAATTCTCACAAAGATCAAGATTATAGGACTTCAAACCTGGAAGAAGATTTTTGCTAGCAATGATTTTGAGACCCTTCTTGCTCATGTGACCCGGATGTCTATGCCACAAATCTGTTGAGATTTCTTCTCTTGCAACAATAACCACATCTGATTTCTCTGATATTTCTCTTAATGTATACATCATTCATGTCTTTGATCATTTGGCCATGAGCAATGCCCCTTACTAATTTTCCAGGTACCTTTTCCAAAGCTTGTAGAACAACCTTCATCATCTAATCGTCCTATAGATATCAAAATCATGCACATTTCTGGAACATGCCTGACCTATTTCAATAAGATATGCTGTCATTCCTTTGTATTGATATGGACATCTCCCACTCCAACAATGCTACAAAAGTGATTATTTCCCAAATGCACTTTACCATAATCACCATAACTATATGCAACAAAGTTATCTTTACTTGGGGTTACATGGTGAGATGCTCCAAAGTCAAGAATCCAATCAACGCTATAGTTGGTCGCAAATAAACATGCATCTTCCATTGAAACAATAAATAAAACCTGATTCTCTGAAATTACAACATCAGCCTCACCTTCATTTGTGTTGTCCTAGTTGGTTTTTTATTCTTTTGTTCTCACTTCCAAATTCAACACTCATTTTTCATGTGCCCTGGTTTTCCACAGTGATAACAAATGAGCATGCCTCTTCTTTATTTTGATGTGCCTCTTGACCTCGAACGCCCTTGACGACCTCGATCAATTTTTCTACCGCTATAAGCTAGAGTTAGAGCTTCTCCTCCCTCGTTTTTTGTAACCGATTTACGTCGCAACTCCTCATTCATTAAGTTGTTGCTAACATCATCAAACTTCAGGGTTCCTATAGGTTTCGAAGTGTTCATAGCTACAATCATATTATCCTAGTGGTTTGACATAGAGAACATCCATAATATGGCTCTAATCTCATCATCCAAAATGATTTTAACATAGGTGAGCTATTTGGTAAGTATATTGAACTCATTTAAGTGCTCCACTACTAACGCGCCCTCCTTCATATTGAGATTGTATAATTTCTTCATCAAGAAGACCTTATTAGATGTCATGCTTTTCTCATAAAGATCATGCAACTTGTGCCCTAGATATTTTGGTGTCTTCTCTAGACATTCTTTGATAGACTAACGGATTGTGGTAATGGCCTTTCTGTCTAGCTTGAGCCAATCTTCATCTTTCATCAAGGAGGGTTTCTTTGCTATTCCCTCAATTGGAAAATATGAATCCCTCAAAATCAGTATATCCTCCATCTGTGACTTCTGTAGGGAAAAAATATCCCCATTCAACTTCTCCATGTCACCCAGCGTTGTTGTCTCTGTGATTAATGGGGCTCAAATCGAACAATAGCCCGGCGCTACGCAATTAAACCTTCAACAATTTGAAGCAACCAACATTGGAATCAAAATCTTCTTATGGCCAACAATTTCTCCTTCTGCACTGATGGATAGATCCTCTCACAATTTCTCCTTCTGGGCGTTCCTGTGACCTCCTACGATTATACCAGTGACCTATTCTCACCTTACAACTTTGATACCAATTGTTGGGGTTTTTCTATATTCACCACCTAGAACCTCTTCTCCGTCTTCAATGGAGATTGCTACGACCTATAGTTTTACCAGTCAAATATGGAATCACCCCCTCTCAATTTGGACATGGAAATTGTGTAAGAAAACCCCACAAATTCTCTTCACTTATTGGAAAACAATTAAAATGATACCAACGATGAAGGAGCAAAGATAAACTAAATTACATGTGTAGAGAAAACAGAGGAGGAAAAACAAAAGAGCAAAAAACAGAGTAAGAAATAAGATTATATTCAATTGTAATTGCTCATTACACACAACACATTACACACCTATTTACACAATTTACATCCCCTGCCCATAGAAAAAACAATTTACATAGTTACATATTTATTGCTTTGATAGTCATCTGGAGCCTACGAAGAAGATCCAAAATTATATAATTCTAGAAAGTTCTAGGTAAGAACTGAAATTTTTGGGCGTCTTTGACTTTGCCAGAAGTTTCTAGAGATGGGGTAGTTGAAACAACAATTTATGGAAATTGGAAGCGACTTCTAGAATTTGGCTTCACTGTTAACAAAAACTCCATAGTTTTGCTACCCTGGGAAGCAAGGAGCGGTTGGACAATATATAAATCAACAATGACAATAAGATTAAGATATAAAGAAAAAATTGTTTAGATGAGTGTTGTAGACGTTACAAAACGAGTGAGGAAAATTTCATATGTTGGAGTGGAGTAAAATAATATATTGTTTATTTGACTGGCATAAAATATATTGCAAATGTGGGCAATACATTGGAAATTCTCCTTTGTTAATTGTGTTAACAATTTTTATATGTTGTGGTATTTGACATCATGAGTGTTATAAATTTAGGTAATAGCGTTATGTAATGTATGCATGAATTTGTGTAACATGGAGAAAAAAATAAGTGCAAGATGGCAAGGTACACATATTGCAATGTTATTAATTCATTTTCTTCTCTAATTCTTGGAATTGCATTAACAATTGCAGTGTTATGGTGTGATCCATGTGATCTTACACATGATTTCTCACCTTTAAAAAACTCAGGCGAGAGCGTGGTTCACCAACTTGTAATCATGAAATACATAAACAACGATCAAAATAATGGGAGATAAGTAGTAGAACGAAATAGATAAATCAATTTGAGTTTTTTTAATACATAGAGGCGTCTTTCTGAAACAACATGAATGAAGAAGAGTATTAGTAGAATAATATTAGGAAGTTAAATAGTTATAACTGGATTAAAGGTTTCAATGAACTTGACCTTCTACATATTCATATACACTGTTCCTTCCAAACATTTCTTCACATGGCATTCAGAGTGTTTCTACCTGTAGAACCATCCAAAACCCTTGTCAACTGAATATGAATTTATTTACAAGATATTACGACAAACATATATGTAAGCCTAACAACCCTAAGCTTATTCATACCTCTTTTTGTCAGCATTTTTCAAAAAACGTTTGTAAAAAAACAAGGAGTAATTAAAATTTAAATGTTATTTATAATATCTAAAAAGCAACTAATAATAATAATAATAAAAAAAAAAAAGATGAGTATATAATCATCAACATCAACCAAATTGACATAAAAGCATCAACTCCAAAAATTTAGTTAAAAAAACAAAATATTAAAAAGTTAAAATAAAAATAAAAAAATAAAATAAAATAAAAAACTCCAAAAAAAAAATAGAGGAAAGTGGCCGCGGGGAGGGGCACCCACATGCATCGATCCCCTCCTTTCCCTTGTGCATCACATCACATCCCATCCCATCCCATCGCCTACCCCTTCACTCCCACCTCAACTCCCACTCTCCCTCTATTTTTTTTATTTTTTGTTATTTCAAAAGTATAATTTTATTAATTTATTAAATTTTAATTAGTTTTAACATTTATTTTGGTGTTGGTTAAATTTGGACAAAATCACTATTTTATGTTGTTTAAATTGTATTTCTGAATGTATAAATAGATTTAGCGTGTTCAAAAACTCTTGAGACATTTGGATTATACAAACTTAACCATTCAAATCTGGAGATCCAACCATTTTTCTCTAAATTTTGAGCAAACTCAAACCAAAAAAGTTTTTAGAAAACTTCCAAAAGATAGAATGTTTAGACTACTACATTTTTTTTGATTTATTTTCTTTTTTTAATTAGTTTTAATGTTTTTTATTTTATTTTTTAATTAAAAAAATTCATGTTACTTATTATTTTTCTTGTTTGTAGAACTTTTAAAAAATAATTAAAAAGGAGGAGACAGTAGGGTGCTTTTTTTTTTTCCTTTTTATTATTACTATTTTTATTTTTATTTTTCCCTTTTATTATGACTATTTTTAACCTTAAAATGATTTTTTTTTAAACAAATATTTTTTTATTTGTTTTTGTTTTCTCCTTTATGTTTTTTTTTTTTCCTTATTTTAAGTTTTTTTTTAATGATTTTCATTGCATTGGTATCATGATTTTAGGTTATGGGTTCAAACACATTGCAAGTTTTGGTTTGTGGGTTGATTCTAAGATCATGAGAAAAAAATGGGGGTGTTATTAGGAATATCACTTTTTTATTCAAGAATTGATTTTAGTATTTTGATTGCAATGGTATTAAGTGATTAAGACCATGGTTTCACATGACTTGTAATTTTATTCTAAAAAAATGTTATTGTTAACACCACTTTTCGATTTAATGGTCGATTTTAAGGTTTTTGTCGACAAGATTAAGTGGTTGTCAAGGCCATTGTTGAAAAAGGTGGTAATTTTAACCCTAAAAAAAAATATGATATTGGTATCAAAACTTTTGTGTTGATTTTAAGATTTGTGTTAACAACATTTATGAGGTTTTAATGTCATGGTTTAAAAATGTTGTACTTTTAACCCTTAAAAAATGTGTTACTAGTAGAACCATTTTTTAATTTGAAGATTAACTTTAGTATTTTTCACTAAAAAAAATAGGTTTTTAAGTCTATAACTCTTGTCTTGAGATCACGATCTCAAGTTAATAATTATGTTCACCATTACCAACAAATTGTTCAACAAAACAAAACTTTT
>ML799220.1:206648-244696 GCA_009831015.1 Picea engelmannii | reverse complement strand
CTTGTGTGTTTACAACAAAATATTAATTATGCAAATGCAACAACCATCATTGCATTGAGCAACTACCTCCCATGAATAGGTCCCATGGGATAGCACAATTGGTTAAGACATGCGCACACTCTTCCCCACTATGTGGGGAAGTATCTGGAGTGGGTTTCCAGCGCGGAATCTCCAACGTGGAAAAAACTAGCTTCCATAAATTCAATAGGTAAAAATTCCCTTTTTAAAGCGTCTCTATTTGTTGGTTGATACCTCCATTCTCACCAAAGCTAATGTTATAATTGTCATAATTCTAAACAATTTTAATTGTAATACTTGCCTTTATCAATTTTGAAACATGTTATTTCCTAATTGAAATAGTCAATTTTGTCAATCTTTTAATCATTAAAATATTACCAAAATGTAGTAAAATTTTCTTATTAAAATAACTTAATGTGGTTACTCATATTTACCAAAATGTATTAAAATTTTCCTATTAAAATGTTGCTATTAATATAGTTAAAATATTGCAAATTATGTAGTAGATGTCATAATAAATAAATTAAAAAGTCAAAATTTATGTTGAAAAATATTAGTATCGTTGCATTTAGAAATGCATTGTATAGTTTACGTAGATAAGTGTAATGTAACAATTGTCAATAATATTTTGTAGTATTAAATAAATAATATAATATAGTTTGAAAATAATAGGAGAAGTTATTATTAGTCCTTGTTGTTATGGACTATTAGTAAACGGTTTTTCATTTTTTATTAGTTTGGTACAGAAATCAATAAACTTAAGCCAAAGCTTTAAGTTCCTGTTTCATTTATCACTTTTTCCCTACTTATCAAATAGGTAAAACAATTTTTTGGATTAATAGAAAACTTTGAGGCCTTATTTGGCCTAAGATTGAGGTCGTCCAGTTTTAAAGTTTGGAAAGTTAGGAAAGTATATATACATTTTTGGCAAGATGGATTAATGCTAACTTGAAGTTAGTATTAGTCGCAAACATTAAATGTTTGGGGATAGCCGAGAGCATAGTTATAGTTCATAATTCATAATAGAAAGATTATCCTTCAACGTGGCAGTGACTTCCTTGGGTTTTTGTCTGTCCTAAGGCGCTCTTGCCACAACCCTACACCGCTATGTTGTTATTGCCACGACTCGCCTTTGCTATATGTGTCTATGGCCTTTGTTGTTATTTCTTCCATTGCTCTCCTTTCTACTTCTCAGCAAATGAGGTGCTCTTGGGCACACAATTGCAAAGTTCATAGATCACATCAAAGCGATCTTATTTAGGGACTCATAACCTGACTGAGAAATCCTCATCACCATAGCATATTACCCTGGTTCTCCAGGGTCCATTGAATCCACTTCCTTGGTTTGTTTTGAACTTGCTCTTTTTTTATTGCTTTATTTCCCATGCATGCCCAGGAAACCTTAAACCTGCACAGAAAAACACTCAAACTATTCATTTACATTCTAGTTTTTCTACAATTCTGTTTCTTTAATTAGAAATAAAATGAATGAAATGATGCTACTTGAGAATTCCTTGCGCTCATAAGCCAGAAGAATCCCATATTCTTGTATGTCTTTACGAATCCTTTCATTTCGATTTGTGTTGATTCCCTCCTTAAGATTAACTACTAAAGCAACCCCACCCCATGCCCAGTACATTGAGCTATGTTAGTTTACCTTTGGCATTGATAAAAGTTATTTTGGCTTCCAACGCTATACTATAAAATTAATTTTTTGATCATCGACTACATTTTACAACTCATTTTTTGAAGTAATTTTGTCCCTACCTATAAACAGAGAAAGGTTGGATCCACTTTACCTGGAATTGAGTAAACTGGTGAGACCATTGTAATTACAATTACTAGAGGAGAGCTCCGTTGGTATCAATGTCCAAATTATTGCCTTCCTTCATGGATTCCGATGGAGAATTTGAAAGTTTTAGAAGTTGAGGGGGAGAAATTAAAAATTTTGTGGAAACTTCAATCTCGGGTATGTTTACTATTCTTTTTTAATTTCTTTCCATTTGTAGGCGAAAATCATCATACACGTCTTTCTGATACCTCAAACATAAACATTGCAGGCCCCTCTCGTGTTGCGAGATCTAAATATCATCTCTTCTTTCTTTTCAAGATTTCTAAAGTCCATAGGGAAGCTGGAGCACCTCGAAAAGATTGTCATATATCCTCCAAAGTTAGCCAGCATCCCACTGGAAACTTTACTAGAAGAATTCTGTGACCTTGGCTCCTTGAAATACTTAAAGTTAAACTGATGTAAGATAATGATGTCGTTTCTTGATTCCTTCAGAAAGCTAACAAATATCGAGCACATCGAACTGACAGAGGCTTCGAGTTTGCGGATGCTTCTAGAGATTTTTGGGCATTTAAGTAGACTCAAACATCTATCTTTGTTTGGTTGCTCCAAATTGACCATCTCCAACGGAGCACTTGGAAATATTATCACACAGGAATACTTAAATATTTCATCATGTAAGAAGGTGAAAGAATTTCCTTCCCAAGTTGCACATCAATAACGTGAGGAAGCTTCATGATGAGGCCCAGGTCAGGAGAGGCATCTTCCTTGTCATATTCGACCATCTTATTTTCATATTCGCCTTTGAAACATTATTTTCGTTCATTATTTCCGATGCAGTTCCTCGATGAAGGAGGGGAAGATGGTCCTCTCTCAATCTTCCTCTTTTCTTCATCCATTGGGAAGGTCCACTGTCAGAATAGTACGTTGTCTCTTAAATCATCTATACACTCGACTCTTTGCATGGACATTCTCATGCATGTTTAGGACATATAGCAGATCTAATACGAAATTGACACACAAATTTTTTTTTAATGATGCCACGCCTACATCCAAAAGTCAATATCCACAGATTTAAAGACATCAAGGTCACCAGGAAATACTACACGTTATGTTTTAGTAGGAAACAAAGATTCATTATTAGCTACAGGCAATATATTTTAATAGGCAACAAAAGTTTAATATTATCTACAAGAAATATATTTTAACAGGAAACAAAGGTTTATTATTAGCTACATGCAATATGTCTTTCAATTATATTAACGAGCACAAGCCCTATAAAAATTTACAGTCACCAATAATTAAGGAATAAGCTATTAGTTTAGCAAACATCCCATACTTTTAGGTCAATTTTCTTGTCAGATTTGTGAAGTTTTGGTAGAGTTACAATTTTTTATTATTGAAATTATAGTGAGGAGTTGTTACCTTGAAAAAAGGGTTTACAAATCCATTTATGATATTATAATTTGCAAAATTACATTTACGATATTAGAATTTGGAAAATTATATTTCTCAAAATTGTGAAAATTGTGATTTTCTATTAATTTAGCAAGCAACAAGTCTGTAATTTATTAATAGTTATAGTGCATATTCCAGTTATTACAAGTCTGCAACTTCCCACAAGTTTATTAATGTAGCAAGAAAAAAGTGTAATTTATTAATAGTTTATGTGCATCACGCAGTTATCTTAGGTCCGCAACACTCCACAAACTTATTCCATGCCTGCAGTGTGGGGTGCTATTAGACCTAATCGAAATCTTTGATCAATCTAACACAATGAAGTATTTTCAACTTGCAAACCCACAATTGCTTGTTTCAACCAAACCCTCTCTTTAGTTGTTGGAAACATATCCATTCTTTTTGTCTTTATTATTTAAAACTCTCTCTAACAGTGTAGAAAACCTAGTAAACATCATATTGCCTACAAAACTTAAAAAGGAAAAGGTTTTGGTTAGGGTTATTTGTATTCGAGTTAAAAGGAAAAGGTTTTGGTTAGGGTTATTCGTATTAGAGTGAGTTTATTAGCCATGTATTCATATTTATTAGCCATGTAATAAGGTGGGCCTGCTTCCTTCCTGCAACAGATCCAAGAAAACTTGTCATTTCTTCTAAATGTTTAGTGTGTATTTCTAAAAAACGCTTGAGTTTGTTACGGAGCAGTGAGACAATTTATAGAGATGAAGGTGGACTCCTTTAAACGACGATTTGATGAGAAATGTGCACCTATATTGATCACTTTAATATGGAGCAGTGCATTCATGAAGCAAACACTGTACTTCAAAAAATCAACACTGAAAATATGAATGATTTTTTCCACACTAGTTTTATTATTTTTTTTATAATCATTAGAATATTATTATCCCATACTGACTTGTATTTACTCTATCTATCAATCCACAATATCTATTAAACCATGGGAAAGGCTCAACATGAAGGCAACCTGCTACATAGTGGAATTTTTTTCTATTTTCTACATATTGCAATGTATTGCAATATCTACTTGGTACTGGTAATGGTTTGGAACCACCAGGGGTGGTGGAGGACGATGGATTGCGCCAACACCATCAACATCTGTCTCTTATGGATATCCTCACAAGGAACCTGGTATTTTTATCAGAACTCTTTGCACTCACCCCTAGACACTGAAGTACATTTATACTGACTTCTTAAACTCTCTGTTGGCGCCGCTATCATCCTTATTTAAGAACAGGGAAATGCTTGAGGATATCTAATAGGACGTGAATGAGAACAATGCAGGAATCAAATCTGAAAAGTCAATGGAAACATAACAGTCATGCACACGTTCTTTAGTTAATATGGTGTGGTGATGTACTATAATTGTTCAACGCCATTATTAAGGGTTTAGATATATTGACCTGCAATAGATATACAAATGACAAGTTTGCAAAGTGTTAATTATTTTAACTTTATTTGAATAAGTGAAGGGTTAGTTATTTTTATTTGGATGACAAAGTGTTGATTAATTCACATCAAACCAAAATCAAATATATATACTCAAATCAAGAAATATCGTTGAAAGCTCATTGCATTTGTCCCTTAATATGAAGGGATTAAGTTGCTTTGCAACAATCCTTGTTAATTTATATAAAGATCAAATTTTTGTAAATTTTTTTACTTTAAAAATACACCCATGACACACTCCGTCACCCACTGTCCTACACCTCGGGGACCAACAATATACTCATTATGAGCTTAACATGTCATTTATGGGAATTGAACCCCCTTGGGGAGGATAACAATCATTCCTCATAACCATCCAAACTAAACCCAATTGACAATTTTAATATGTTTTGATGATCAATAAAATATTTAATAAATTTTAATATGTTTTAATGATCAACAAATATAAGTTATATTCATTATACATTGATTTAAAGTTTAAAAAAAAAATGCCCTCAACCATATAGACCGATTGACAAGTGCCCTGTAAATGGAAGAAAATGTAAAAAAAAAGTCTTACCCATATCAATACTTACTCAAAAAAAATGATTTAAAAATAATAAAAAGTTTTAAAATAAAATTATTCTTTATGTAGTCATTAAAGATAAATACGAAGTAGACTTTCTCTTGTACCAAATACTTTTCATCCAAAAAAATAAACAAAAAAATATTAATAATATATAATATCACAATTTTTTATTTACTTTTTATCATAAACAATAAAAGTGTCACATCTTTTGGAAAGGCCATCCTATTTGCATGCTTTGATGACTAGTTCCATGAACCTACACGGGTGCATGAAGAAATAGTATGGCGTATGATAATAGATCTCTCGCTCTGATAAGTTTGTTTGCTTTAAGTAAATAATGAATCCAGAGCCGTATCAAGAGTCTCGGGCCTTTGAAAGACAAGGTTTCCACTCTTGCGACTCTCTGAAGCCGTATCAGAAGTCTCGGGCCTTTGAAAGACAAGGTTTCCACTTCTGCGACTTCCTGACAGAGTAACTAGTTTCTGCCTGAGCAGTCGGCCAGGAGCCTATCTGACATTCTCTCTCTCCGGAGCAGAGGACTAAGATTAAACGCCCTTCTTTTCTATGCAGTTATAGTTATCTCTCCTATAACATATGGATTCTTCAGTCTGTTTTCGTTCTGTAAATAATATTGTTGATAGTACTGTTTCAACTTCAGAGTCTCAACACTGCTTAATGATTCATTATATGCCAACAATAGAGACTCTAGATCCCAGACTACAAGACATTTACAAAGGCATGAGACCGCCAGGAACACCTAGATATGGGTTGGGGTACATAGAACAATGTGATCAGGTTATCCCTGATTGTCGGTTTTCAAACCCTTTACCTGATTCTATGCAAAGACCCTCAGTGGATGAGATTCACAAATTTCATTCAATAATAAAAGGTTGTCCCAAGAGATCCATAGAAGAAGTTTGGATCAAAAAGATGCTAAATTGGGATTTGTTTACAAATCCAGAAACAAATGACTTCAACCTAGCCACATCAGATAAAGAAAAAGCAGAATTGTCACAAAAATGGTAGAATTACATCTCTAATAAAGAAATATGGATTTCTTTCTATGAATGAAAGAAATTAATCCAAAAGGCTGAAGTCCAAATGATGGAAGGAGGATCTGAAACACCTCCTAAACATAAATGGAAAAGTCTTGAAGGACAGACAGTTGAATCAAATTCGACTTTTCCTCCATTCAAAGGTATTGTCCTTGAAGACAATAACAGACAAGTCAGAGCAGTACCTCTACTGCTTTCTGATGAAGCCACCCAACTAACAGGTGTTGCCAAAAAATTCCAATCACTAGCAGAA
Organism: Picea engelmannii; assembly: GCA_009831015.1. Classification (NCBI taxonomy): domain Eukaryota; kingdom Viridiplantae; phylum Streptophyta; class Pinopsida; order Pinales; family Pinaceae; genus Picea; species Picea engelmannii. Next base: position 238,091 of record ML799220.1, on the reverse strand, counting down.
AAATTAAATTGGACAAACACAGCCTTGAGAGGCATGGCCACACATACATTTGTAACAAATGACTATGCCAGACATGGACAAATCAGAGACTTGCAAGTCTCTACAAACACTGTAGTCCAGTCTGTGAATGAAATACAGGATAAAGTTACAAACGTCAAAGAAAAAATGGACACTGCTCTAATAGAAATATCTACAAAATCAAGAGAGTCCAAAAGAAATCATGAAGAATTAATGGAAGGATTAGGAGAAGCCTTCTCCAATATGGGAAAGTCACTGCTAGAAATTAAACAGAAGGATAGCATCCCTGACAAACCCATTCCTGATCCTTATATTCTCCCAAATCATCCAATATCCATCCTGTCTCCTGTATATAAACCATCTGAGACCAAAATGGATAAAAAGTTTCCTCATCATTTTCCCCCTGAAAAGGATACACCGGAATCCTCAAAAGAAAATATTTTCCATAGTATCCATTCAACAACCTGCTTATGACAATCTCCCTCACCATGTAAATAGACCTCTAGCACCAGACCTCTTGGGAAAAGGAAGATTACCTGAAACCCAAACATTTGCAGAAGATTAGTTCCCAGAATGGAACATTGACAGTCTGTCAGTTGGACAGATCAGACAAATGATTGATAGAATGTATGTTTCATACAAAGTCATGCGTATGAAAGGAAAAACAGAAGTTGAAGCATGCAAATCTATAATTCAATGTTTTACTGGAACACTGAGCAAATGGTGGGAAGTGATTTCATCGCCAATAATGATTACTAAGATGGAAGCATAAATCCTAAGAGATGAACAAGGAGATGTGGTATATCACATTGATGGGACCCCCCATAACAACATGATAGGAGCACTTACCACAACAATCCTTAAACATTGGTGTGGAACCGAAGCAGAATTAGCAGACAAACATGAGCTAATCCTTATGAAGAAGAAATGTAGAAAGATGTCAGAATATGAAGAATTTCATAAGGATTGGACTCAGAGAATCTTTGAGGTGCAAGATAGTCAAAACCTCTTATGGAAACAAGTTTACTTAGCTGCTATACCCAGTAAATTAGTCCCCTGGTTCATAAAGGCATTGATGCCTATGCGCTATGTACAGTCAGGGATATGACACACAACAAATTCACTGATTCATTGATAGGTGGGATTGTAGCCCCTCTTTCTAATGGCCCTGATTATTTTGATTGTTTTCCCAACTTTTATGTATATACTTTTGATGATAACCTTGGAGATATTCTGAAACTCCAAATCAGAACTACTGGATTTGATATTTGTCAAACTAGAACAAATATATCCATACAAACTAGGGGATGCTTTAGACATACCAATACTTTATTTCCTGCAGTCTTACATACCCCTAGCCGAACCTCTCAATCCAGTACTTTGGTGCTAACTAACCCATTAAATCAAAAAAATGGAGCATCAGACAATTCGGTGGGAAAATCTTTCTTTCCCCACAGACTGGGTTATTGATACACCAAAATCTCTAATCTCAAGGGCAATCACATCTGCCCAAATAAAAGAATCTGCATCCTCCGCAGTCATTTTCTTTCCACAAAAATCTCTATCTCGAAATAACTCTTCAGTTTCTTCTTCGCCATCCACTTCATCCTTCTGTTTACATCCTTCACTCCACTCTTTAGCAAATTCTATTGGTCATGTTCCTTTTGCAGTTCAATGCCTAGATTGTGGGAAATTAGTCACTCTATCCACTCTCTCTGCATTCAAAGAAGAAGACCAATTACAGTTTGAACATGTCAATCATAATCCACGAACTAACCTTCCACCTCCACATTCCACTACAAAAGAACCCTGTCCACACCCACAGTGTTTTGATTTTCCTTTCCCTCATGAACCACATGTTCTTGTCATAAGAAAAAACTCTTGTATAGAAATTAACAAAAGATGTCGAGTAACTATACCACTTGACCTTAAAAGGCCATCTGTACCAGAAATCGAGAAATTTCTCTCTTTGATGGTTGGTTGTAAAAAACAGAAAGTCAATTCAGAATGGATGAAAGCAATGTTAAATTGGGATCTATTTACTCATCCATGTGCAGACAACTTTGCTTCAAGTAGCTCAAATGAAGAAAAACTGAGCTTATCAAAAGAATGGAAAGATTATATGGATGAAAAGGATATGTTCATTTCCTTTTATGAATGGAGGACTAAAGGAAAAAATTTGAACCTAAGAAATTGCTCTAAAAAGGATTTGGAACCATGTTCAATTAAGCCTATATGTTGTTCTGTCTAGACACTCTCCATCTCAAATTTGGGCAAAGAAATAGGTAAACTTAAAAAGTTTATCAAAGAACAAGAAAACAAGATAGAAAAAGAAGAAGAGCAAGTATTTCCAATTCAACATAAAAAATTCCATGTCCTTATGGATTTAAAAATTCAAGGAATGCCTTTTCATTTGAAGACTCTGCTAGATACAGGATCTTACCTAAATCTTTTGAATAAGGAAATTATTCCTGTAAATTTCTGGCAAAAAACTCAAGCAAGTGTTGTTGGACTTGGAAATATTCCAACAAAAATCTCCTTTCAAATTCCTGAATCTACCCTCTGCTTCAAACAATATTTCCTGCACTTAAAATTCCCGCTAGTCGATATCCCTATAGCTTGTATCTTGGGGACGCCATTCTTTGCAGCAGTTGAACCCCATGGATCCACTATGCTAGAAAATAATAGACCTGACTATTTTATTAGCATTCCCTCTGCATCTGAAAATAAGAAAGTTACTATGAAACTTCCTTTTGTGTCTGTCCCAAGAATATCCAATATGGTACAAACCATAAAAAATAAAATCCTCAAAATTGAAGAATTAAAGGGACAACAATCCGGGATAAGAATAAGAGAGCAGTTAAGCCAAAATCAAGTTCAACAGAAAATTCTTCTATTGAGACAAGAATTCATTGATCAAGTATGCTCAGAGAATCCCACAACCTTTTGGAAGAAAAAGAAACATGAAGTTTCTCTTCCATACAAGGAAGACTATCAGGGAAAACCTTGTAAGAGCAGATCCATTCCTATGAATGCTGAATACCAGAGATTGTGTGCAGAAGAAATCAAGGGTCTCCTTAATAAAGGGCTCATCAGAGAATCTACTAGTCCTTGGAATTGTTATGGGTTCTATGTGAACAAACATTCTGAACAAGTAAGAGGCATTCCCAGACTAGTAGTAAATTACAAGCCTTTAAATAAATTTTTGGCTGATGACACATACCCTATCCCAAATAAGACTAGTTTGGTTACAAGGATTGCTGGTGCAAAAATATTTTCAAAGTTTGATCTAAAATCAAGATTTTGGCAAGTGGCTATCAAAGAAGAAGATAAATTTAAAACAACCTTCAATGTCCCAGGTGGACATTATGAATGGAATGTTATGCCATTTGGCCTAAAAAATGCACCATCCAAATTAAAAAGGGTCATGGATGATACACTAAAACCCTACTTTGATTGTCTTATTGTATATATTGATGACATACTTGTGTTTTCATCCTCTGTGGATCAACATTTTAAACATCTCAAGAAATTTCTGCAAATAGTCAAGCAAGCAGGCCTAGTATTTTCAAAAAAGAAACTTGAATTATTCAAAATAGAGATCAAGTATCTAGGCCATACTATAAAAAATGGAGAACTTATTCTACAGACACATACTGTAGAATTTGCTAACAAATTTCCTGACAAAATAACTGAAAAAGTTCAGTTACAAAGATTCTTGGGTAGTTTAAATTATATCAGTCATTTTTATAAAGGTTGTGCCCAAGATAGGAAATTATTAAATGACAGGCTGAAAAAAGACCCTAGTCCTTGGACTGAAGCACATTCTCAGGTAGTCAGAAATATAAAATCCAAGGCCAAAAATCTTCCTATATTGTATATTTTTGATGATTACCTTCCTAAAATAGTTGAAACAGATGTTAGCAACATTGGATGGGGAGCGGTCCTCAAACAAATCAGGCACCAGGGAGACAAGAAAAAGGAAGAAATTATCCAATTTGCTTCAGGTCTTTGGCAAGCAGCTGAGAAAAATTACTCAGCTCTAGATAAAGAAATAAAAGCAGCACTAAATGCTATCCACAAGTTTGAGATATTTCTTATTTATAAGAAATTTCTTTTAAGAACTGATGTTGCTGCCATGAATAAAGTCTTGAATAAAGACATTAAATCTCCTGGTGATGCTAAATTTGCTAGATGGCAAGCTTTGTTCAACAATTTTGATTTTTCTGTTGAACATATTAAAGGTACTACAAACTCCATCCCAGATTTCCTAAGCAGAGAACACTTACAAGCTTCTTGCAGGATAATCTATGTTCAACTCAGAAATGGAGAAGAAACACTGATAAACATTCCTAATTTTCTAAATTGGGAAATATATGAATCTGAATGGAGACCACATTGGGAATTAAGAAGCACCAAAATATTAACTCAAACAACCCATCTTGCATATTCAAATTTAGTACCGGAAATACGATCAAGGAGAGTTTCAAATGTGTTAGCTTCTATCATTGCCAGAGCTACACAAAAAGCAGTTGAAGCACAAGAAGATTTAACTAACAACTTTCATGATATTGATCTCATTTGGGATATCAGGGACAATCTAGGAAATAATCAGCAATATTTTTGCCTCAACAGACCAAGATTATTTTATCATCGGCCTGAAAGAAATCCATAAATTTATTTCCCAGAAACTGATTATAATTACTCATGCTATAAAGAGTTGTGGTGGAATTTTATCCAACAGGAAGAGTTTTTAACTCTAACCAAATTTGGAAACATTAACACAGCTACAGCAGGAAGACCACCTCTTTGGCTTGCAGATTGGTGGAAAGATTTTGGCCTAAACAAAGGAGCAGTTGATCCAAGAATCTTAAGTTCTATATCTCCCTTGCAATTAATCCAAAATCGTTTTGAATATGGACCAAATGAAGGCGAGATGTTATGTCACTTCATACTTAATCATTTCCAATGGGCTGTCAAAGTAAAGACCATCATTCAAATCATGAATGGCCAACCTTTCATTGCACGAAAAGTATATACAAAAATGTGGGACACTCTAAATTATGAACAAAGGTTTTTAACTCATATCGAAAATGACTGAGATATGATTCCAAATCATCTTTAGGTCTAACTGGACGACAATGGTGTCAGTCGGTTTCCGTGGGTTGACGTTACCAACCTCCATAGTGTATTTCAAGTCTTATTGGCTGACAGTGGTGCCAATCGGTTTTCGTTGGTTGACGTGACAATCCTCCACCATGTAATCTACCTTCAAAGGTATCTTGGAAACTTGGAGCACTTCTCCAACTTTTGGCGTGGTTTGACCCACATTTCCAGGATTCCTCTGTATGTGTCTTATAGAGTGTGACATATGACAGGGAATCTTGCATGACTACCCCACCAGATCTAAAAGTATGATTTACTTTTCTTAGTGGAAAATAAAGTTATGATTTGGTCGGAAGAATCTTGCACGATTTCTACCTCCAAATCTTTAAAAGCAGATTTAGTGGAAAACATGTAGGGTCTAAAGCCTTGTCGAGTCTCATCGGTGAAATGACTCTCTTCTCCACAAATTTGTATATAAGGATATGAGGAGTTCATTCTCGAAGAGGAGTTTTTTCGGAGTCAGTCAGTCTGTAGGTTGTCCGAGTCTTTCTAAAGATCCCTTCTGTCTGAGATTTTGAGTCATTCTGTGTGTATGCAAGTTTGCATAAGTCTGTAAGTGTAAGAGCGAGTAAGAGCATTCTACTCTGAGCATCCTGCTCATATTGTATACTCTGGCTTTAGAGCTTCGACTCTCTTTGTTTAATATAAAGACTTCCGCAAGTGTTTATGAAATCTGAATGTTGTCTCCTATTGTGCATCTGTTAAATACTCTCATTTATATTTGCCTACTATTGCAATCTGTGTGCCTTGAAATATTATGGTAGTCGAGGTTCTCTCAAGTGAAAGATAAATCTCTGGAGGAAAGTTGTGCCGAGGTTCTCTTACGTCCTGGAGCACTTGTGTAAGTCCCGCTAGGCAGGTGGCCACTAAGGGCAGTTTATGGTGTTGGGTTGTTCGAAGGTTCGCTAGAATTTTTCTTTAGGAGCATATAAGGTTCAACTTGGGGTTCGCCAGGATAACTGGATTGGTACTACAGAGAGTAGCAAGATGTAGAAGGTCAAGTAGAAGAAGAAAGACAGATGCACGAGACAGATTCATCTTCAAGCTTCATTCTCCATCGGAGGAAGCCTCTGAGTTTACAAATGGTATCAGAGCCATGAAGCCATTTTCGCTTCGGGTATGATAACAGATCTCTCGCTCTGTTAAGTTTGTTTGTTTTAAGTAAAGAATGAATCCAGAGTTGTATCAAGAGTCTCGGGCCTTTGAAAAACAAGTTTTCCACTCTTGCGACTCTCTGAAGCCGTATCGGAAGTCTCGGGCCTTTGAAAGACAAGGTTTCCACTTTTGCGACTTCCTGATAGAGTAACTAGTTTTTGCTTGAGTAGTCGGCCAGGAGCCTATATGACATTCTCTCTCTCCGAAGCAGAGGACTAAGATTAAACGCCCTGCTTTTCTGTGCAGTTATAGTTATCTCTCCTATAACATATGGATCCTTCAGTCTGTTTTCGTTCTGTAAATAATACTGTTGATAATACTGTTTCAACTTCAGAGTCTCAACACTGCTTAATGATTCATTATATGCCAACAATAGAGACTCTAGATCCCAGACTACAAGACATTTACAAAGGCATGAGACCACCAGGAACACCTAGATATGGGTTGGGGTACATAGAACAATGTGATCAGGTTATCCCTGATTGTCGGTTTTCAAACCCTTTACTTGATTCTATGCAAAGACCCTGAGTGGATGAGATTCACAAATTTCATTCAATAATGAAAGGTTGTCCCAAGAGATCCATAGAAGAAGTCTGGATCAAAAAGATGCTAAATTGGGATTTGTTTACAAATCCAGAAACAAATGACTTCAACCTAGCCACATCAGATAAAGAAAAAGCAGAACTGTCACAAAAATGGCAGAATTACAGCTCTAATAAAGAAAAATGGATTTCTTTCTATGATTGGAAGAAATTAATCCAAAAGGTTGAAGTCCAAATGATGGAAGGAGGATCTGAAACACCTCCTAAACATAAATGGAAAAGTCTTGAAGGACATACAGTTGAATCAAGTTCGACTTTTCCTCAATTCAAAGGTATTGTCCTTGAAGACAATAACAGACAAGTCAGAGCAGTACCTTTACTGCTTTCTGATGAAGCCACCCAACTAACGGGTGTTGACAGAAAAGTCCAATAACTAGTAGAACAATTAAATTGGACAAACACAACCTTGAGAGGCATGGCCACACATACATTTGTAACAAATGACTATGCCAGACGTGGACAAATCAGAGACTTGCAAGTCTCTACAAACACTGTAGTCCATTCAGTGAATGAAATACAGGATAAAGTTACAAACGTCAAAGAAAAAATGGACATTGCTCTAATAGAAATATCTACAAAATCGAGAGAGTCCAAAAGAAATCATGAAGAATTAATGGAAGGATTAGGAGAAGCCTTCTCCAATATGGGAAAGTCACTGCTAGAAATTAAACAGAAGGATAGCATCCCTGACAAACCCATTCCTAATCCTTATATTCTCCCAAATCATCCAATATCCATCCGGTCTCCTGTATATAAACCATTTGAGACCAAAATGGATAAAAAAATTCCTCATCATTTTCCCCCTAAAAAGGATACACTAGAGTCCTCAAAATAAAATCTTTCCCTAGTATCCATTCGACAACCTGCTTATGACAATCTCTCTCACCATGTAAATAGACCTCCAGCACCAGACCTCTTGAGAAAAGGAAGATTACCTGAAACCCAAACATTTGCAGAAGATTGGTTCCCAGAATGGAACATTGACAGTCTGTCAGTTGGAAAAATCAGACAAATGATTGATAGAATGTATGTTTCATACAAAGTCATGCGTATGAAAGGAAAAACATAAGTTGAAGCATGCAAATCTATAATTCAATGTTTTACTGGAACACTGAGCAAATGGTGGGAAGTGATTTCATCGCCAATAATGATTTCTAAGATGGAAGTAGAAATCCTAAGAGATGAACAAGGAGATGTGGTATATCACGTTGATGGGACCCCCCATAACAACATGATAGGAGCCCTTACCACAACAATCCTTGAACATTGGTGTGGAACCGAAGCAGAATTAGCAGACAAACATGAGCTAATCCTTATGAACATGAAATGTAGAAAGATGTCAGAATATGAAGAATTTCGTAAGGATTGGACTCAGAGAATCTTTGAGGTGCAAGATAGTCAAAACCTCTTATGGAAACAATTTTACTTAGCTGTTATACCCAGTAAATGTGTAGAGTATCTAAAAATGCAGGAAGTTTTTAAGCTTCCATATGAGATGTACACATGGGGAGAAATCTATTCTCTCATTACCAAATCTTTAGTAGAGTTGTGTGTAAATATGAAAGTTCACAACTCTGTAAATAAGTTATCTCACTTACCTGATAGAAAATCTATATGCGAGAAGTATGGTCTATATATTTCAGACCCTGTAAAAAGGAAAAGAGAAAAGCAAAAAGAGTTCAAAGAAAACAAAAGATACAGGTACAAACCCAAGATACATTATTATGAGCCTAAAGATATCAAACTCAAAACTCATGCTCATCAGGCCAGACAACAGGTATAGTGTTGGATTTGTGGCAAAACTGGACACATTGCATATAATTGTCTAGAAAATAAAGCATCAAGGATGGCAAAAGGAAAACATTCTGAACAAAAAGATAAAGAAGCTCAGGCTAGCAAACAATTAGCCCTGAGAACACACTGCAACAGATGCGGGTCAAACAATCATGAAACAAATCAATGCCCGAACAACCCCTTTCCAAAAAGAGAAGAAGTACATTTGTTGCAACAAGGTTGTTGTTCAGAATCCACTAGTGCCTCTGGGTTTGACTATAGCTTAGAAGCAGAAGTTTTGATGAACCAAAATTGCATATGTAAAAATCCTAACTTCTGCTCTTGTGAAGAAAATTTTGATATCTCTGAATCTGAATCTGAGCCAGAAATCAATCTCAGAGAAAAGATAAAAATCTGCATGTTCAGCAATGTTGGCAACCAAGAAGCACAGATGCTCGCACAGATCAAAGCCCTACCAGAAGGGTATATGAAGAATTCTCTTCTTGAAACATTTTTAAAATCAATCAAAACAGAACAAAGGTCCAGGAATGCTAAATCTTCAAAAAGAGAACCTTTGTTTTTAGAAGCTTCTTTTGATAGAAATACAAATTTTTTTATCAAATACAATAAAGAAGCAAAGTTACAAAACAAATCAGTCACTGATCTAGCCAGAGAAATACTCCTTTTGAAAAAAGAAGATATTGATTTGAAAGAAAAATTGAGAAAAATGGAAGAAGAGTCTGAAGACGGCTATAAAGTAGACTCTTGGGCAAGACAAGAAATAAGAGATATCAGGTTTCTGCTAGATTCCAGACCACCTCCTCTGGAAGATGCCCCTATTGAAAAAGGACCTAAAACTGCAGCCCAACTCCAAGGGCTAAGTGCAATGAAAATCTTGCCTATTAGATTTCAAAAATATCAAGTGAAGATAAATTTAGAAATAAATTATGAAATCTTTTGTTTGAATGCACTACTGGATACATGATCAGATATGAACTTAGTTCATAAAGATCTAATTCCCCACAAATACTGGTTTCCTAGTAGTTATTCTACTATAGGATTGGGGAATGTCTCTACAAATATGAATTTTGAAATTCCTAAAGGAATCTTATTATTTGATGAGTATGCTTTAGGAATGAAGTTTCTATTGTCAGATTTACCAGTTGATTGTATTCTAGGAACTCCCTTTTTATCAGCAGTAGAACCGCATGGCTCTTCCCAAACCTCTAGCAGAGATCTTGGATACTTTATCACCCTACCAAGTATCAATGGCCATCCACCAAAAAGGAATATTTTGGCCTTTATCTCTGAATCCCAAGCCCAAATTGCATATTGTTAGAAAAGCATGATGATAATTAATACTTGGGATGATTATAGAAATACTCCAGTCACAGAATATCTGGATGATAATACAGCATGGGAAATATATTGTCAAAATTGGGTACCACAATGGCAGCTGAGATGGTCTAAAGGGATAGAATTTGGGTTACCAGGTTTCTCCACAAATACCAGCATCCATGGCATTCCACCTCAACATGTGATAGGACAAATGCACCAAGCATCCACTATTGCAGCCAGAAAGAAGTTGGTAGAAATAGGAGATTTAACCAGAATCAGATTTGCAAACAGAAACTGGTTTTGCGAACAAACACATAGATGGAATCAAACCCCAGCGTGGAACTTTTTCCAAATTAATAGAATGTGAGACATACAGTCATGGCCACAATAAGATCTTCATCAACGATTGTTCCAAATAAATTATTTCCAGTATAAATCAATGTTGGATCATGTTTGCTTATGGACTGACAGATATAGATATTATTATTGTATGATAAAATTTTCTGATCAGTTCTCTTCTTTCCCTGAACCAGACTGGCTTACAGATTGGTGGAAAAAGTTTGGTTTAAATTCCAGTGCTATTCATCCAGACGTCATTGACACTGCCAGGATGTTTTTGTTTCATCACAGAAATTTTCCAAACACTGTGCTTAATTTAGAACAAATTTCTGACAGTGAATATAAAATGCTTTTTATCAGAGAAAAACATCCATGGGTCATCAGGACAAGGTATGTACTACAACAAGATGAAGATCATGATGAAGATCATGATGAAGATCCCGAAATGTATCGAGAAATATACACTCAACATTGCGACCCAAATCGCTTTCAGCATTTCCATGACCAACCAATGGAATGATGACTCATAAATACTTGAAAATGATTAAAGATGCTTTCATGTCTTACTGGCCGACAATGGTGTCAGTCGGTTTCCGTGGGTTGACGTTACAAACCTCCACAGTGTATTTCAAGTCTTATTGGCCGACAGTGGTGCCAATCGGTTTTCGTGGGTTGACGTGACAAACCTCCACTATGTAATCTACCTTCAAAGGTATCTTGGAAACTTGGAGCACTTCTCCAACTTTTGGCGTGGTTTGACCTGCATTTCCAAGATTCCTCTATATGTGTCTTATAGAGTGTGACATCTGATAGGGAATCTTGCATGACTACCCCACCAGATCTAAAAGTATGATTTACTTTTCTTAGTGGAAAATAAAGTTATGATTTGGTCGAAAGAATCTTGCACGATTTCTACCGCCAAATCTCTAAAAGCGGATTTTGTGGAAAACATGTAGGGTCCAAAGTCTTGTCGAGTCTCATCGGTGAAATGATTCTCTTCTCCACAAATTTGTATATAAGGAGATGAGGAGTTCATTCTCGAGGAGGAGTTTTTTCGGAGTCCGTCAATCTATAGGTTGTCCGAGTCTTTCTAAAGCTCCCTTCTGTCTGAGCTTTTGAGTCATTCTGTGTGTATGCAAGTTTGCATAAGTCTGTAAGTGTAAGAGCGAGTAAGGGAATTCCGCTCTGAGCATCCTGCTCATATTGTATACTCTGGTTTTAGAGCTTCGGCTCTCTATGTTTAATATAAAGACTTCCGCAAGCGTTTATGAAATCTGAATGTTGTCTCCTATTGTGCATCTGTTAAATACTCTTGTTTCTATTTGCCTACTATTGCAATCTGTGTGCCTTGAAAGATTATGGTAGCCGAGGTTCTCTCAAGTGAAAGATAAAGCTCTGGAGGAAAGATGTGTCGAGGTTCTCTTAGGTCCTGGAGCACTTGTGTAAGTCCCGCTAGGCAGGTGGCCGCTAAGGGCAGTTTATGGTGTTGGGTTGTTCGAAGGTTCGCTAGGAGTTTTCTTTAGGAGCATATAAGGTTCAACTTGGGGTTTGCCAGGATAACTGGATTGGTACTGTAGAGAGTAGCAAGACGTAGAAGGTCGAGTAGCAGAAGAAAGACAGACGCATGAGACAGATTCATCTTCAAGCTTCATTCTCCATCGGAGGAAGCCTCTAAGTTTACAAATGGTATCAGAGCCATGAAGCCATTTTCGCGTCGGGTATGATAACAAATCTCTCGCTCTGTTAAGTTTGTTTGTTTTGAGTAAAGAACGAATCCAGAGTCGTATCAAGAGTCTCAGACCTTTGAAAGACAAGGTTTCCACTCTTGCGACTCTCTGAAGTCGTATCAGAAGTATCGGGCCCTTGAAATACAAGGTTTCCACTTCTGCGACTTCCTGACAGAGTAACTAGTTTCTGCCTGAGCAGTCGACAGGAGCCTATCTGACATTCTCTCTCTCCGGAGAAAAGGACTAAGACTAAACGCCCTGCTTTTCTGTGCAATTATAGTTATCTCTCATATAACATATGGATTCTTCAGTCTGTTTTCGTTATGTAAATAATACTGTTGATAGTACTGTTTCAACTTCAGAGTCTCAACACTACTTAATGATTCATTATATGCCAACAATAGAGACTCTAGATCCCAGACTACAAGACGTTTACAAAGGCATGAGACCGCTAGGAACACCTAGATATGGGTTGGGGTACATAGAACAATGTGATAAGGTTATCCCTGATTGTCGGTTTTCAAACCCTTTACCTGATTCTATGCAAAGACCCCGAGTGGATGAGATTCACAAATTTCATTCAATAATGAAAGGTTGTCCCAAGAGATCCATAGAAGAAGTCTGGATCAAAAAGATGCTAAATTGGGATTTGTTTACAAATCCAGAAACAAATGACTTCAACCTAGCCACATCAAATAAAGAAAAAGAAGAACTGTCACAAAAATGGCAGAATTACATCTCTAATAAAGAAATATGGATTTCTTTCTATGAATGGAAGAAATTAATCCAAAAGGCTGAAGTCCAAATGATGGAAGGAGGATCTGAAACACCTCCTAAACATAAATGGAAAAGTCTTGAAGGAAAAACAGTTGAATCAAGTTCGACTTTTCCTCAATTCAAAGGTATTGTCCTTGAAGACAATAACAGAGAAGTCAGAGAAGTACCTCTACTGCTTTCTGATGAAGCCACCCAACTAACGGGTGTTGACAGAAAAGTGTAATCACTAGCAGAACAATTAAATTGGACAAACACAACCTTGAGAGGCATGGCCACACATACATTTGTAACAAATGACTATGCCAGATGTGGACAAATCAGAGACTTGCAAGTCTCTACAAACACTGTAGTCCAGTCAGTGAATCAAATATAGGATAAAGTTAGAAACGTTAAAGAAAAAATGGACACTGCTCTAATAGAAATATCTACAAAATCGAGAGAGTCCAAAAGAAATCATGAAGAATTAATGGAAAGATTAGGAGAAGCCTTCTCCAATATGGGAAAGTCACTGCTAGAAATTAAACAGAAGGATAACATCCTTGACAAACCCATTCCTGATCCTTATATTCTCCCAAATCATACAATATCCATCCTGTCTCCTGTATATAAACCATATGAGACCAAAATGGATAAAAAGTTTCCTCATCATTTCCCCCCTGAAAAGGATACACTAGAGTCCTCAAAATAAAATCTTTCCCTAGTATCCATTCGGCAACTTGCTTATGACAATCTCTCTCACCATGTAAATAGACCTCCAGCACCAGACCTCTTGAGAAAAGGAAGATTACCTGAAACCCAAACATTTGCAGAAGATTGGTTCCCAGAATGGAACATTGACAGTCTGTCAATTGGACAGATCAGACAAATGATTGATAGAATGTATGTTTCATACAAAGTCATGCGTATTAAAGGAAAAACATAAGTTGAAGCATGCAAATCTATAATTCAATGTTTTACTGGAACACTGAGCAAATGGTGGGAAGTGATTTCATTGCCAATAATGATTGCTAAGATGGAAGCAGAAATCCTAAGAGATGAACAAGGAGATGTGGTATATCACATTGATGGGACCCCCAATAACAACATGATAGGAGCCCTTACCACAACAATCCTTGAACATTGGTGTGGAATTGAAGCATAATTAGCAGACAAGCATGAGCTAATCCTTATGAACATGAAATGTAGAAAGATGTCAAAATATGAAGAATTTCATAGGGATTGGACTAAGAGAATCTTTGAGGTGCAAGATAGTCAAAACCTCTTATGGAAACAATTTTACTTAGCTGCTTTACCCAGTAAATTTGTAGAGTATCTAAAAATGCAGGAAGTTTTTAAGCTTCCATATGAGATGTATACACGGGGATAAATCTATTCTCTCATTACCAAAGCTTTAGAAGGGTTGTGTGTAAATATGAAAGTTCAGAACTCTGTAAATAAGTTATCTCACTTACCTGATAGAAAATCTATATGCGAGAAGTATGGTCTATATATTTCAGACCTTGTAAAAAGGAAAAGAAAAAAGCAAAAGGAGTTCAAAGAAAACAAAAGATACAGGTACAAACCCAAGATACATTATTATGAGCCTGAAGATATCAAACTCAAAACTCATGCTCATCAGGCCAGACAACAAGTACAGTGTTGGATTTGTGGAAAAACTAGACACATTGCACATAATTGTCCAGAAAATAAAGCATCAAGGATGGAAAAAGGAAAACATTCTGAACAAAAAGCTAAAGAAGCTCAGGCTAGCAAACAATTAGCCCTGAGAACACACTACAACAGATGCGGGTCAAACAATCATGAAACAAATCAATGCCCACACAACCCCTTTCCAAAAAGAGAAGAAGTACATTTGTTGCAACAAGGTTGTTGTTCAGAATCCACTAGTGCCTCTGAGTTTGACTATAGCTCAGAAGCAGAAGTTTTGATGAACCAAAATTGCAGATGTAAAAATCCTAACTTCTGCTCTTGTGAAGAAAATTTTGATATCTCTGAATCTGAATTTGAGCCAGAAATCAATCTCAGAGAAAAGATAAAAATCGGCATGTTCAGCAATGTTGGCGACCAAGAAGCATAGATTCTTGCACAGATCAAAGCCCTACCAGAAGGGGATATGAAGAATTCTCTTCTTGAAACATTTTTAAAAACAATCAAAACATAACAAAGGTCCAGGAATGTTGAATCTTCAAAAAGAGAATTAGAAGCTTCTTTTGATAGAAATACAATTTTTTTTATCAAATACAATAAAGAAGCAAAGTTACAATACACATCAGTAACTGATCTAGCCAGAGAAATACTCCTTTTGAAAAAAGAAGTTACTGATTTGATTGAAAAATTGAGAAAAATGGAAGAAGAGTCTGAAGACAGCTATAAAGTAGACTCTTGGGCAAGACAAGAAATAAGAGATATCAGGTTTTTGCTAGATTCCAGACCACCTCCTGTGGAAGATGCCCCTATTGAAAAAGGACCTAAAACTGCAGCCCAACTCCAAGGGCTAAGTGCAATGAAAATCTTGCCTATTAGATTTCAAAAATATCAGGTGAAGATAAATTTAGAAATAAATTCTGAAATCTTTTGTTTGAATGCACTACTGGATACAGGATCAGATATGAACTTAGTTCATAAAGATCTAATTCCCCACAAATACTGGTTTCCTAGTAGTTATTTTGCTATAGGATTGGGGAATGTCTCTACAAATATGGATTTTGAAATTCCTAAAGGAATCTTATTATTTGATGAGTATGCTTTAGGAATGAAGTTTCTATTGTCAGATTTACCAGTTGATTGTATTCTAGGAACTCCCTTTTTATCAGCAGTAGAACTGCATGGCTCTTCCCAAACCTCTAGCGGAGATCTTGGATACTTTATCACCCTACCAAGTATCAATGGCCATCCA
The DNA here is from genome assembly GCA_009831015.1 of Picea engelmannii. Classification (NCBI taxonomy): domain Eukaryota; kingdom Viridiplantae; phylum Streptophyta; class Pinopsida; order Pinales; family Pinaceae; genus Picea; species Picea engelmannii. The sequence continues at coordinate 222,300 of ML799220.1, read as the reverse complement.
CCAAAAAGGAAGATTTTGGCCTTTATCTCTGAATCCCAAGCCCAAATTGCATATTGTTAGAAAAGCATGATGATAATTAATACTTGGAATGATTATAGAAATACTCCAGTCACAGAATATCTGGATGATAATACAACATGGGAAATATATTGCCAAAATTGGGTACCACAATGGCAGCTGAGATGGTCTGAAGGGATAGAATTTGGGTTACCAGGTTTCTCCACAAATACCAGCATCCATGGAATTCCACCTCAACATGTGATAGGACAAATGCACCAAGCATCCACTATTGCAACCCGACAGAAGTTGGTAGAAATAGGAGATTTAACCAGAATCAGATCTGCAAACAAAAGCTGGTTTTGCCAACAAACACAGAGATGGAATCAAACCCCAGCGTGGAACTTTTTCCAAATTAATAGAATGTGAGACATACAGTCATGGCCACAACAAGATCCTCATCAACGATTGTTCCAAATAAATTATTTCCAGTATAAATCAATGTGGGATCATGTTTGCTTATGGACTGACAGATATAGATATTATTATTGCATGATAAAATTTTCTGATCAGTTCTCTTCTTTCCCTGAACCAGACTGGCTTACAGATTGGTGGAAAAATTTTGGTTTAAATTCCAGTGCTATTCATCCGGACGTCATTGACACTGCCAGGATGTTTTTGTTTCATCACAGAAATTTTCCAAACACTGTGCATAATTTAGAACAAATTTCTGACAGTGAATATAAAATGCTTTTTATCAGAGAAAAGCATCCATGGGTCATCATGACAAGGTATGTACTACAACAAGATGAAGATCATGATGAAGATCCTGAAATGTATCGAGAAATATACACTCAACATTGGGACCCAGATCACTTTCGGCATTTCCATGACCAACCAATGGAATGATGACTCATAAATACTTGAAAATGATTAAAGATGCTTTCATGTCTTACTGGCCGACAATGGTGTCAGTCGGTTTCTGTGGGTTGACGTTACCAACCTCCACAGTGTATTTCAAGTCTTATTGGCCGACAGTGGTGCCAATCGGTTTTCGTGGGTTGACGTGACAAACCTCCACTATGTAATCTACCTTCAAAGGTATCTTGGAAACTTGGAGCACTTCTCCAACTTTTGGCGTGGTTTGACCCGCATTTCCAAGATTCCTCTGTATGTGTCTTATAGAGTGTGACATCTGACAGGGAATCTTGCATGACTACCCCGCCAGATCTAAAAGTATGATTTACTTTTCTTAGTGGAAAATAAAGTTATGATTTGGTCGGAAGAATCTTGCACGATTTCTACCGCCAAATCTCTAAAAGCAGATTTTGTGGAAAACATGTAGGGTCCAAAGTCTTGTCGAGTCTCATCGGTGAAATGATTCTCTTCTCCACAAATTTGTATATAAGGAGATGAGGAGTTCATTCTTGAGGAGGAGTTTTTTCGGAGTCAGTCAATCTGTAGGTTGTCCGAGTCTTTCTAAAGCTCCCTTCTGTCTGAGCTTTTGAGTCATTCTGTGTGTATGCAAGTTTGCATAAGTCTGTAAGTGTAAGAGCGAGTAAGGGCATTCCGCTCTGAGCATCCTGCTCATATTGTATACTCTGGCTTTAGAGCTTCGACTCTCTTTGTTTAATATAAAGACTTCCGCAAGCGTTTATGAAATCTGAATGTTGCCTCCTATTGTGCATCTGTTAAATACTCTTGTTTCTATTTGCCTACTATTGCAATCTATGTGCCTTGAAAGATTATGGTAGCCAAGGTTCTCTCAAGTGAAAGATAAGGCTCTGGAGGAAAGATGTGCCGATGTTCTCTTAGGTCCTGAAGCACTTGTGTAAGTCCCGCTAGGTAGGTGGCCGCTAAGGGCAGTTTATGGTGTTGGGTTGTTTGAAGGTTCGCTAGGAGTTTTCTTTAGGAGCATATAAGGTTCAACTTGGGGTTCGCCAGGATAACTGGATTGGTACTGCAAAGAGTAGCAAGACATAGAAGGTCAAGTAGCAGAAGAAAGATAGACGCACGAGACAGATTCATCTTCAAGCTTCATTCTCCGTCGGAGGAAGCCTCTGAGTTTACAAATGGTATCAGAGCCATGAAGCCATTTTCGCGCCGGGTATGATAACAGATGTCCCACTCTGTTAAGTTTGTTTGTTTTAAGTAAAGAACGAATCCAGAGCCGTATCAAGAGTCTCGGACCTTTGAAAGACAAGGTTTCCACTCTTGCGACTCTCTGAAGCCGTATCAGAAGTCTCGGGCCTTTGAAAGCCAGGTTTCCACTTCTGCGACTTCCTGACAGAGTAACTAGTTTCTGCCTGAGTAGTCGGCCAGGAGCCTATCTGACATTCTCTCTCTCCGGAGCAGAGGACTAAGATTAAACGCCCTTCTTTTCTATGCAGTTATAGTTATCTCTCCTATAACATATGGATTCTTCAGTCTGTTTTCGTTCTGTAAATAATACTGTTGATAGTACTGTTTCAACTTCAGAGTCTCAACACTGCTTAATGATTCATTATATGCCAACAATAGAGACTCTAGATCCCAGACTACAAGACATTTACAAAGGCATGATACCGCCAGGAACACCTAGATATGGGTTGGGGTACATAGAACAATGTGATCAGGTTATCCCTGATTGTCGGTTTTCAAACCCTTTACCTGATTCTATGCAAAGACCCTGAGTGGATGAGATTCACAAATTTCATTCAATAATGAAAGGTTGTCCCAAGAGATCCATAGAAGAAGTCTGGATCAAAAAGATGCTAAATTGAGATTTGTTTACAAATCCAGAAACAAATGACTTCAACCTAGCCACATCAGATGCTAAAATATTTAATAAATTTTAATATGTTTTAATGATCAACAAATATAAGCTATATTCAATATACATTGATTTAAAGTTAAAAAAAAAAATGCCCTCACTTATATAGATCGATTGGCAAGTGCCCTGTAAATGGAAGAAAATGTAAAAAAAAAGTCTTACCCATATCAATACTTACTCAAAAAAATAATTTAAAAATAATAAAAAGTTTTAAAATAAAATTATTCTTTATGTAATCCTTAAAGATAAATAAAGTAGACTTTCTCTTGTACCAAATACTTTGCATCCAAAAAAATAAACAAAAAAATATTAATAATATATAATATCACAATTTTTTATTTACTTTTTATCATAAACAATAAAAGTGTCACATCTTTTGGAAAGGCCATCCTATTTGCATGCTTTGATGACTAGTTCCATGAACCTACACGGGTGCATGAAGAAATAGTATGGCAATTAATGTAAAGGAGATAATTGATTGAGTATGGCATTTAATGTAAAATTACATATGGTGATTAACAGCGTGGCATATGAGGGTTATCATAGGGGTTGATTACTCAGTAACTAGAGTGTCCATATATGTGAGGATACACTCGATGAAGAATTTGTTTAAATAGTAGTATTTTCGGTTCAAATTGTAATTTTGATTATCTAGATATATTTATTAGAGTTCTTGAATTTCTTTAATATTTTAATGTGTAATCGTTATTATAGCAATTTGTATTTAATTATGAATTCCAACCATATTTTATTATGATAGAATTAAGAAAAATACCACCTAAAAACATAACAATTTGAATGCGGTTTATCCCACCATGTCATCATATCTTTCATACATTTCAGAATCTTACTTAGAAATTTTACTTTATTTTAAACCAACTCAAATACTTAAAAAATCTATCGAGATTCTAGATTAACCTAAAATTTAAAATGGGAACACCAAAAAAACCTGCTGAAAAGATAACTAGGAGAGAAGATTACTCCCTAGTTATCCCACTCCAATACTACCTGCTTTCCTCATGTGAATGAGGACAATGGACAAGTCAATGTCGCACCAACCAAGATTCACGTACAGACAAAGTCCACGATTAAAAAGAAAAAAAAAGTGTATATAAGCATCAGCGCTTGCATCATCACGTACCAACAGTGGCGCACCACGACCAATAGCCCGCTGGACAGCGTGTGTGTATATATATCGATGGTTTAAAAAGTAAAATGTGTGAGTATCGTCGCGTACAGTAACCAATAGCCCACTGGAATATATATATGTGTGTGGGGAAACGAACGATTCAACTTTCAGAAATCAGAATCTGTGCTCTTGATAACCTCAGAAATCAGAAATCAGAAATCAGAATCTGTGCTCTTGGTTTTCCATGTTGGCCTCTCTCACTGCCAATCACCAACTGGCTTGGGATGTAGGTGCTGGCAATGGTCAGGCTTCTGTTTCTGTAAGCTCTCTTAAACCTCTTCTTTCACTTCACATTGTTGGGTTTTCATATCTATTAATCATCCCATTTCATTTGATATTATGAGCCTTGGACGATTAAAACAGTGTTAATGAAATTATGAGAGCGTAGATTGCAGAGCATTACGACCGAGTGATCGCCACAGACATAAGCAAAGAACAGCTGCAGCTGGCGCTGAAGCATCCTAAAGTGACTTATGCTCTCACACGGCCTGTCATGACGGATGAAGAGCTGTTTTCGATCGTGGGGAAGGAGGGATCGGTGGATCTGGTGACGGTGGCCGCGGCAGTCCACTGGTTCGACCTCGAGACCTTTTACTCTAAAGTGAAACGAGTCCTGCGCAAACCAGGGGGTGTGATCGCTGTGTGGACTTATGCGAATCGCAGCGTCAATAGTGCTGTGGATGCAGTGTGTAGGGACTTGATGGAATCGGCCAGGCCTTATTGGAACCCCAGAATTCGATATGTGTTGGAGGGATACAGGACTCTGCCTTTCCCCTTCGAGGCGGTGCTGGAAAATGGGAAGGGGGGCGAGGGGAATCCCATGGAAACTGAGATGGAAAGAGAGATTTCGTTTGACTCATACGTGGGATGGTTAAAATCTTCGTCTGCTGTGACCGCTGCGCGAGAGAAGGGCATTGACCTTATGAATGAGAGCGTATTGAGAAAGTTTAGAGAGGCGTGGGGCGATGAAACTAAGACTTCCACCTGCAAATATCCCCTCTACCTGCTCGCAGGACGGGTTGGAATTTGAAATCCAATCCACTTTTAACCGGATATAACATTTTTATTTGCTTTACTTTGCTGATGGGTATCTCGCATTTCTCGCGGATTCACAAAATTCCATGCGAGATCTTTGCTCACATACATTTTTAGTCCATCGATAGTGACCATGTGATTGGTTGTCTATATTTAACCTTTTTTATAATATTTTTAATAATTTGTGCTTCGTGTAGTGCATAATGTAATCATTTGTAAGTAAAATAATTTTTATTTTATTTTTATTTTTATTAATGGATAAAACATTTATTAATTTTTATTTGTATTATTTATTAAAAAAATATTAAAATTTGTTCTTACAATTTTTGAAATTAAATATTTATATATTTTATTAGATTATAGTTGTCACAAATTTTGTATTATTAAAGAAAATTTATAAAGAGATTCTTGACAAACACAAATTACTGCTTTCGTTTTAAATTCCATGAATCATCACCTTCAATTCTCGGTTTACAACTGCAAGGGGGTTGTAGGACTCAAGTGTTTACAACCTAACTGGGACACAGATCTGTGATTACAACACTAACAGAGCACTTAGCAGTTAACATTCATCAGTGTTTAACCCTTATTCACATCATTGGTCGAAACCCTAATTACAGAGTAGCGTAGTATTCAGCAAGATCTAATACATCTACGCACTTAGCATATAGAAATAGATCAGATATAACATTCATTCACATTACTTAGAAGCACTAAGCTATTATATCATATGCATCTAACATATATCACTACACTAAGCATAAATCACATCAATAACATAACAACTATAATGCACAAAGCAACCATAATACAAGATATACGTGGTTCACCCCCAGCGTGGGGCTACGTCCACCAACTCATCTCTTCTTTATTATCTTCTGTCAATCTCCTTACATGCAAAGAGCATCAAAACCCACTCTGCATAGGACAGGAGATCTGCGCGCACCTCGCCAGATCCTCCTTCCCCGAGTCAGGTCGCAGCACAAAGCCTCTTCACAGTCATTTGCACTTAGCTCTGCAAGTTCTCATGCACATAGTATGCACAAAGCTAACTCAATCACATAGATTCAACTACTTACATCACTTGCACTCAACACAATATAACACTTAGCACCACATCCCTTAGATCACTTTTGTTTCTTACATTGCCTAGATATCTATTTATACATTAGAAAAAGGGTCTAAGCATGGGTAAAACCCATGGGTCGACATCCCATACCCGTTACATAAACCCTAAACCCAAAGATGCCCCAAGAAGGGGTCGAGATCCCGCGATCTCCACTTCGCCTGGTGCTCTGTCTTCAACTAGCCTATCGAAGTCCCAAAATTGGTCAAACGTGATCAAGGTTCTCCAAAACTTGGTCAAGGGCCAACAACCCCCCAACACTCACCTGTGACTCGTCCCGAGTCACTCTAATCTGGGTAATTCTGCCTCAAATGCCTCGAGCTTGGCTCGAGCTACTTCGACTTGTTGCTTCGCCAAAGCCTCCTTCTCGGTGAACTCTTGAATAACCTTCTCTGTCACAGGTCCTTCCAAGCGTTGTTCCATTGTGCTGACCACTTGTTCCAGTTCTACACCTCGTCCTTCAATCTACTCAAAAAGTATGCAAGTTGCATCCTGCACTGGCTAGAGTCGTTGGGTTACTTTCATGACCTTACTCTGTATGGCATGGACTTGTTGTTGAACTGTGTGTTGTTCCTCGGATCGTTTCATCCTCTTGACCATTGGTAGTGGATTAAGCTGTGCTTGCACCATTGCTGCTTGTTGCTTTGCCTCCTGGAGCTGTGACTCTAGTGTCCTTAGTTCAAGGTCATCTGCAAGGCGCTCGTAAGTTTGTGCACTTCGACTGCTGAGTTGTTTGCATTCCAAGGCTAATGCTTTGATTCTCTGGACTGCGCTTCAAACAGTTTCTTCTCTTAGATCTTGCACTTCCTGCGGAGTGCTTGGCACTACTTGTAACTCCAGTTCGGCTATCCTCTGTTGAAGCTATTGAATGGCTTCAACAAGCTTCTCTACTTGGCTTTTTACTGGGTCTTCTTCAATCTGCTCTAAGCCCATCACATAGCGAAGTGCTCTAGTGAATGCTTCTTTAACTCCAATCTGCGCTACGAACAATTGTTCCTTCTCCTTCTGGATCTGCACTCTATCCTCTGCAAACTTGGCTTGGATGTCATCATTTTCCTATTGCGCAATTCGACGTTGTTCTCTGGCTTCCTCTTTTGCTTGCTTTAAGGCCTCTGTGGCCTATTCATTTTTCTTCATGAACACGATGAAGGCGAGCTTTAGTCGCATCTGCTATTCGACGGAGCTGGGCAAGTTCGTCTCCCAACTCTGTTCCTTCTGATGACAGGGGCGCAGTAGACACTGTGCGGCTGGAGTGGAGGGGTTGTTGTACCCCTTTCATCTATGCTTCAATTCTTTCATACATGGTCTCTTATTTGGCGTCATTGCGCTGTATGATATCTTCTGAGGTATTTGAGACAATGTCGATGATGAAATCTATGTCATCCATCGTGAGCACAGTCTGCATCTGTGGTTTAGTAGCTTTGGAATTCTTTCGTGATGTAGGTTTCGTGGGGGAAACCTTTATTTTCTTCGAGGTCTCAACTTCGTCAATAGGGTCCCTAGGCGGTGTTACTTCACCTTGTTTCTGCTTGTTTTCTTCTCCTTTGTCTTCTTCTTTGTCTACTTCATCATCACCTCCCCCTCCAGGTGAGTCTGAAGCAGTCTCTTCTGATGCGTTGTTCAGCTTCTGTACCTCTTCCTTTTTCTTCCTTCTGCTACTGCTGGGTGCATCATACTCTTCGCGAGTGACCAGAGGACTTCCGATCAGGTCGGGGTCAAACAGTTCTGCCTGGTCGACTGGTACAAGGAGATCTACAGGCCATTCCTTAGTTATTTCTTCCAGGTCTTCCTCTGTGAGTTTGTAGTAGGATTGAAGCTCTTCTTTATGTTCATCTCCATGCACAGTGATATAAATAAAATGTCTATCTGTGTGGAACTTCATAATTGGCCTGAACCTGTGCAGGGTATTCGATGTCATACGAGGGGAAGACTCAATAGCCCTCTTCAGCTGCAAGTAATAGGTGTGGAACACTGTGTTTGACTGCCATTGTTTAGCCATGTCGCTCGAATACCAGAGTGTAGTGAACTTCACAACTAAGGGTTCTGATGGTTCAATCTTAGGGAAGGTCACACCTTCTGACATCTCCCAAGCAATGAAGGCGATGAGGATCAACAGGCAACTAAAGTGGAACTCACAGCCCTGATCCTGAGCTTCGCGACATTCTTACTCTAACTGGTTGACAAGGTAGCTCGCCCAGTTCATTTGTAGCCCTTCCACGCATTTTCCCACGAGGTCAAAAACGAACCCCGTGACCTGTGTGGGTCTGTTCTTCCTTACTATCTTACCAGCGATCAACTGGCAGGCCAGGCACACTGCGTCATTCTGGATAGAGGCTACTTGTTAGCCCCGCTTCCCCTTTTCCACATCGCCATAGGTGTCTTTGATTGTCTGCGCCAAGGTGCGATCTGCAACCTTCCCTAGATAAAATTCTTGTGGGTCTGGTCCTTTAATGCTTAATCCGATGATCCTATGGATCAGCGCCGGATTGATGGTGATGCATATGTCCAGCCACAGATAACCACCATGGAAGTAGGACAATAGGATCTTAACGCACGCGTTAACCTCCTGATGTCTTCTGAATTGTGGTATCTTCATCACGTTCAATATAGTGGACCTTGTGATGTCCATAGTCCATGGCTGGGGGATGATCTTCAACTTCTTCCCCTTGGTCCTAGTCAAATACTTGTATGGTGCGAGCATGCCATATTTCTTGCAGTCTCCTAAGTTATAGTCGTCGATCTTCAACGTCGGAATCCTCTCCAACTGCAGTCTGACTACGCATATCCCCTTCGGGAGGTACGTAGGGATGACTATGTAGTTGAAGTCCCTCGGGACGCTGTCGCGACTCACAGCGCCAGCCAGAGGCGAGATGTAGTCCTGGCAACGGAATAATTTGTTGGCATAGGGGCAGACCCAGGGTTCAACCCTTCAACAACGCACCAAGAAAACCCTAACTACCGGCTTTATCGAAAACACCTGCTTCAGTGAAGTCTCACCCGAGCTAGAGGCAGGGGGGTTGTAGGACTCAAGTGTCTACAACCTATATGGGACACAGATCTGTGATTACAACACTAACAGAGCACTTAGCAGTTAACATTCGTCAGTATTTAACCCTTATTCACATCGCAGGTCGAAACCCTAGTTACAGAGCAGTGCAGTATTCAACAAGATCTAATACATCTACACACTTATAGAAATAGATAAGATCTAGCATTCATTCACATTACTAAGCACTAAGCTATTATATCAGATGCATCTAACATATATCACTGCACTAAGCATAAATCAGATCAATTAAATATCAGCAATAATGCACAAAACAACCATAACACGGGATATATGTGGTTCACCCCCAAGGTGGGGCTATGTCCACCAACTCTTCTCTTCTTTATTATCTTCTGTCAATCTCCTTACATGCATAGAGTATCAAAACCCACTCTGCATAGGACAGTAGATTTGTGCGCACCTCGCCAGATCCTCCTTCCTCGAGTCAGGTCGCAACACAAAGCCTCTTCACAGTCACTTGCACTTAGCTCTGCAAGTTCTTATGCACATAGTATGCACAAAGCTAACTCAACCACATGGATTCAACTACTTACATCACTTGCACTCAACACAATATAGCACTTAGCACCACATCCCTTAGATCACTTTTGTTTCTTACATCGCCTAGATATCTATTTATACATTAGAAAAAGGGCCTAAGCATAGGTAAAACCCATGGGCCGACATCCCATACCCATTACATAAACCCTAAACCCAAAAATGCCCTAAGAAGGAGTCGAGATCCCGCGATCTCTGCTTCTCCTTGCGCTCTATCTTCGACCAGCCTGTCAAAGTCCCAAAATTGGTCAAACGTGACCAAGGTTTTCCAAAACTTGGTCAAGGGCCAACAGGCCCACAACACTCACCTGTGACTCGTCCCGAGTCACTCTGATCTTGGTAATTCTGCCTCAAATGCCTCGAGCTTGGCTCAAGCTGCTTCGACCTATTGCTTCGCCGGAGCCTCCTACTCAACGAACTCTTGAATAACCTTCTCCTTCATAGGTCCTTCCGAGCATTGTTCCACTATGGTGACCACTTGTTCCAGTTCTGCACCTTGTCCTTCAATCTCCTAAAAAAGTATTCAAGTTGCATCCTGCACTGGCTGGAGTCGCTAGGTTACTTCCATGACTTTACTCTGTATGGCATGGACTTTTTGTTGAACTGTGCATTGTTCCTGGGATCGTTTCATCCTCTCGACCGCTGGTAGTGGCTTCAACTGTGCTTGCACCATTGCTTCTTGTTTCTTTGCCTCCTGGAGCTGTGACTCTAGTGTCCTTAGTTCAGGGTCCTCTGCAAGGAGCTCGTAAGTCTGGGCACTTCGACTGCTGAGCTGTTTGCATTCCAAGGCTAATGACTTGATTCTCTAGACTACGCTTCAGGTAGTTTATTCTCTTAGATCTTGCACTTCCTACGGAGTGCTTGGCACTGCTTGTAACTCCAGTTCGTGTTAAGTTTATAAGCAGTTGCGAGAGCCATTTCTTCGGGAGGATGACTAAGACCCTAGACGAGATATAGGGCCCCCAGTGCACTCCTGGGGTACTTGGTCTGGGACCAAACAGTCAATGCCATGGAAAAATACCCTTGTTAGGGCCCCCAGTATACGACTGGGGTTTCTTGGTCTGGGACCAAGCTGTTATAAGTCCATAGATGTGTTCTAGGGCCCCTGGATGTGTTCCAGGGAATCCTTGCTCGATGCTTGGATTGATCCTTGGTTGTGTACCTTGGTGGATAAGACCCTAGTTGTGATCTAGGGCCCCTGGACAGGGTCCAGGGTACCCATGCCTGGGGCATGGGTTTCTTGGTATGGGACCAAAGAGTTAAATCCCCTAGATATGTCTAGGGCCCCTGGACTTGGTCCAGGGTACCCATGCTTGGGGCATGGGTTGATCCTTGGTCTCTGACCTTGGTGGATAAGACCCCAGGGAAAGTCCTGGGGCTACTTGATTCTCTATCAAGTACTTGATGGTACATGACCTTCCTTGAAGAAGGACATAACCACAAGAGGGATAAGTCCCATATGCAGTGATGATAAAGTAATAGGTTCACCATGTGATATGAAGGAATGAGTACTGCCACCTTGCAAACCCTCCTTACCCTTGTTTGTTTGGTTTGAGTTTTTAGTCTTACTCAAGGGTTAAAATTTAAAGTTAATTTTTAAATGTTTATTATCACATGTTTAAATTGAGAATTTAAACATGTGATTTTAATATTAATTTAATTAACCCTTGCCCTAGCCTAACCTATATAATAAACCCTCCCCTCTCACTTTTCACTCACCCTATCTATCATTTCTCTTGTGCAAATGTTGGTCTCTCTATCTCTAGCTGTGGCCCTCTCCTGCTGGTACTATATGCGGCCCTCCTCTGCTGGTGCTTCCTAGTTGTGGCCCTTTGCTGAGAGTTAGAGATTTCCTTGCTGCAGCCCTTTGCTGAGAGTGGAGCCTCTCTAAGTTAGCGGCCTCAGTCCTTTGCTTTGCTGTAAATACTTGAAGGTACCATGACCTCCTCTCACCAACCAGCCGCGTCCTCTCTGTTGTAGGAGTGTCCTCTTGAGGGTTAGCAACAACCTGCTGTGACTGTCGTGGATGTCCTAGCTGCTCCTGTGGCTGTCGTGAGTGCTTTGAGTGCTGTCTCTTTTGCTGTGGGGTTCTACCGTGTAGTCTAGCTGCAGTTTGTGTAACTGTCTATACCCTGTGTGGCTGTCGTGGCTGTAGTTGATGCTGTCGTGGCTGTAGGTGATGTTGTTGTGGCTGTAGTTGAATCTTCTGTGGGTGATCTGGTCTTGGTACCCCTTTTTATGTCTGCTATGTGGCCCTCTAGCTAGGGTAAATTTTGTGGGGGTACAGTTTGCTAAACAACTCTGCCATGTCACTGTCAAATTAAGGGTTTACACACAGTCCTGCGTCTGCAGTTTTTTAGGGTTTCTTGGGTAAGGTTTTGCTATGTGGGTTTGGGCCTTCTTTGTTACCCCTGTGGCCTTTAGACTTGGTGGCATTAAAGTTCCTTCAATCCTTGGCATAGAGATCTCAGTTGATCCATGAACTGAACCTTTGTCTGAGCATAACAACCGGATCTATTTCTATTGTGGTTACAGTGCTATCTTCAGAGGTAGGTTGTTGTACCAGGTATGCTTCCTACTYGTTTCTCCTTGATTTAGATCTGATCTTATTATAGAATTGTTGTATAGAGTAAGCATTGTATGGATCTAAAAGATATGCTCATTGTAAACTGATTAGACAGAGTTTTAGATCTGAGATTGTTGGTTTAATCATATAGATCTGTTGTTGTATTCAGAGCTGTTCTTTACTACTTTAGATCTGAGTTTATATTTATGTGATCAGAAGCTGTTGCTGCTCTTCATAGATCTAAAGATATTTATGTTGTAGGCAGACTCATTAGATCTGATATCTGTGTTTGACATATAGATCTATTGTATATCTCATATCTGGTTACTGATACATTAGATCTGAGTTTGAATTCATATTAGAACAAAGTTCCTTGTACATGTGTATTGTTGTCCTTCACAGATCTACTTGCTAGATGTTCTATCTCTGTTTGAGTTACTGATTTAGTTGCTTTAATCATTGAAATTTTAAAAGAGACTATTGTTCTGCAATTTTACCCTAAATCTAACAGTTCGGCTATCCTCTGTTGAAGTTGTTGAATGGCTTTGGAAACCTTCCCTACTTGGCTTTCCACTAGGTCGTCTTCCATCTGCTCTAATCCCGTCATAGAGCGAAGTGCTCTAGTGACTGCTTCTTTATCTCCAATCTACTCTACGAGCATCTGATCCTTCTCCTTCTAGATTTGTTCTCTATCCTCTGCAAACTTGGCTTGGATGTCGTCATTTTCCTATTGCGCAATTTGGCGTTGTTCTATGGCTTCCTCTTTTGCTTTCTTTAAGGCCTATGTGGCTTGTTCCTTTTTCTTCCTGAACACGACGAAGGTGAGCTTCAATCGCATCTGCTATTCGACAGAGATGGGCAGGTTCGTCTCCCAACTCTGTTCCTTCTGATGATGGGGGCGTAGTAAACACTGCGCGGCTGGAGTGGAGGGCTTGTTGTACCCCTTCTATCTCTTCTTCAATTCTTTCATACATGGTATCTTGTTTGGCTTCATTGCATTGTAAGATATCTTCTGAGATATCTGAGATAGCGACAATGATGAAATCTATGTCATCCATCATGAGCACAGTCTGCATCTGTGGTTTAGTAGCTTTGGACTTCTTCCACAATGTAGGTTTCGTGGGGGGAACCTTTCTTTTCTTGGAGGTCTCAGCTTCATCAATAGGGTCCCTAGGCGGTGTTGCTTCGCCTTGTTTCTGCTTGTCTTCTTCTACTTTGTCATCTTTGTCATCACCTCCCCCTCCAGGTGAGTCTGAAGCGATCTCTTCTGATGTGTTGTTCAGCTTCCGCATCTCTTCCTTTTTCTTCCTTTTGCTACTACTAGGTGCATCATACTCTTAGTGAGTGACCAGAGGACTTCTGATCAGGTCGGGGTCGGACAGTTATGCCTGGTCGACTGGTACAAGGAGCTCTGCGGGCCATTCCTTAGTTATTTCTTCCAGGTCCTCCTCTGTGAGCTTGTAGTAGGATTGAAGTTCTTCTTTATGTTCGTCTCCACGCACGGTGATATAAATAAAATGTCTATCTATGCGTAACTTCATAATGGCCTGAACCTGTGCAAGGTATTCGGTGTCATACGAGGGGAAGACTCAATAGCCCTCTTCAACTGCAAGTAATAGGTGTGGAACACCGCATTTGACTACCATTGTTTAGCCATGTTGCCCGAATACCACAGCGTAGTGAACTTCGCAGCTAAGGGTTCTGATGGCTCAATCTCAGGGAAGGTCGCACCTTCCGGCATCTCCCAAGCAATGAAGGCGATGAGGATCAGCAGCCAACTGAAGTGGAACTCGTAGCCCTAATCCTGATCTTTGAGACAGTCTTGCTCTAACTGGTTGACGAGATAGCTCGCCCAGTTCATTTGTATCCCTTCCACGCATTTTCCCGCGAGGTCAACAACGAACCCCATGACCTGCGTGGGTCTGTTCTTACATACTAGCTTACCAACAATCAACCAGCAGGCTAGGCACACTATGTCATTCTGGATGGAGGCTACCTTGTAGCCCCGCTTCCCCTTTTCCACATCGCCATAGGTGTCTTTGATTGTCTGCGTCAGGGTGCGATCTATAGCCTTCCCTGGATAAAATTCTTGTGGATCTGGTCCTTGCATGCTTAATCCAGTGATCCTATGGATCAGCATCAGATCGACAATGATGCGTCTGTATAGCCATAGATAACCACCCTGGAAGCACGACATCAGGATATTAACTCACACATTAACCTCCTAATGTCTTATGAAGTGTGGTATCTTCATCACGTTCAAGATAGTGGACCTTGCGATGTCCATAGTGCACAGCTGGGGGATGATCTTCGACTTCTTCCCCTTGGTCATGGTCAAATAGTTGTATGATGTGAGCATGCTGGAGAAGGTTCCAGATCTAGAGTAGTCCTACATTGTTCACCCCCCCCCTTTCAATGTAGTTGGTGTGTCCAACAATTGGTATCAGAGCGGGCCTTCACTATAAGCCTTAACAAGCTTGGAGGAGATCCATAAACACACAAATGGATGATGATGTACCAATCCTTGATGAGGAAAACTATTCTACTTGGAGAATAGAGATGAGAGTACATTTGAAGGAAATCAGAGCGGCTATTTGGAAGGCAGCCATTGGTGGATCAGTTTCCTTGAAGAACAAATCAAAGTTTGCAGCTCAAAGGGAAGAATAGAAGAATGATTCATTGGCTCTCAAGACCATTCTTAGTGGACTCTCAAGCCCTATCAAAGAGAGCATGGGACAATGCACTTCCACCAAGGATCTATGGCTAAAGCTAGAGGATACATATCAAAACAAGAAGGAGAAGGAAGATATTGAAGATCACTCCATCAAGATCATTAAAGGTAAAGAATCTCCAAAAACCCTTGATTGTATTATTTCTAAATGTGATCTTGAAAACATTTCAAGTGAAGATAGCACAAAGGAAGATCTCAAAAGTATTTCAAATGAAGGTAAAGAATCTCCAAAGACTCTTGATTGCAATGATTCAAAATATGATGATGTTGATTTTTTCTCTACAAGTGAAGAAGAAAATCTAGATATAGTTTGTGTAGAGATTGATGGTAGTTATCCCATGGAAAGAATAGAAGAATATCTATTAGAACTTCAAAAGGAAGTTGAAGAGGGTTTATATAAATATATCAATGATCATTATTATATAGACTATACCTATCTTTCGGATAACGCTAAGAAGTTTCTTAAGAAGAGTCAAAAGCACATCTTGAAGTTAAAGGAAATGCTCAAGGAACAAAAGGAGAGTAATAAGACTCAAGTAGAAGAAAAGGAAGAAGAGACCACAAGACGAAAGAATGAAAAATAAGAAAGGGA
>ML799220.1:190122-203680 GCA_009831015.1 Picea engelmannii | reverse complement strand
AGATGGATCGATGTGGTTTCCTTGATATATGATGCATAGTTGGATTGATTATTATCTTATCATGGTTGATAAGGTGCACAAATGGATGAACTCCAAAGTGGTCCCCTTATGGTGAAAACCCTCACAGGAAGACGCTTTGCGGTTGATTTATCCTAGAAGTATGGTTGGATAACCCATGCTTATATGTGGAATAATAAGATGAAGATCGGTGAAGTTGTTGGTGAAACTATCCTAAATGGATAGTGTTTGTCATGCCATTTCCGGTGGTATGTGGAATGTCACATAACTCCTCGCGGTTTGAGAGTTATGGCCCTACGAAGTTGAAGGACCCCCATATGATGGCTTGAAGCCCCATAAGGTCAAAGAAGTCAAAGTGCTTGAGAAGAAGAAATTATTATTTAAATGATAACGTGAAGTGACAAAATCAAGAAGGATTATTTAAATATTAAAGTAAGGTGACAAAATCGAGGAGGAATATTTAAATGATAAAGTAATGGATAACTTTCTATTTATGGAAAGTGGTTAACCCTAAAATGAGGAAAATAGGTTAAGTGACCTAGAAGTGGGTTAAGTGATCTAGAAGATGAAGAGTATAAATAAGAGGCTAGGGTCTCTTGTAAAAAGTACATTTTGGGAGTATCTCTTGTGTGTATCTCTTGAGCATGATTGAAGATCTATTCTGAGAGAGAGAGCATGAGGAGTATCTCATGGACGCATCAAAGTTTTGGCAATGTTTGAGATCTTGATGGAAAAAGTATCGAAGCTTCAAAAACCCTAGTTTCTGAGGTATACACGGGTTGTAATGGGCTAGGGCGCGTACACACGTGGGCTGTATGAGGACAGGGCGCGTACAGTAGATACAATCATGGAGATTTGTGTTTGAGATGATGAGTGGTTGTTGAAGACTGGATCAAGTTCCATATGTGTACTCTATGGGCTCAGATCTACCATAGATATTCTGGTATGGTGATATTATTGTCTTGATGGATACTTTTGTTTGTTGTGTGGTGAATGCTTAAGGCATTCTTGGTATGGTTGTTGTGATGTGGTTTATATTGGTTGATGGAGTGAGCAACACTCTTATGATTCAGTATTGATATGATGGCCATAGTATACTGGTTGTTTACACATGTTTGAGTAGCATTCATATTGTATACTTGAGAAGCATGAATAATCTATTGGAGAGCTTGGATGTGTTGTGACTAGTTGTGGGTCAAATTGGACAGTGAGAGATAGAAGAGAATGTGATTGCAGGTTGCAGAGGATCTGAGTATGTGAAGAAAATCAAAACCCTAGTTGCTCAGAAGTATATGCATGTTTCATTATATATTGTCCGTGTACATACATGGGCTGTAGTGCGCCAAGGCACGTACACACGCAGGCTTCACTACTGACAGGTCACGTACCTGTGAAAGATTGATACCTGTGGAAGATTGTTGCCTCATCTCAGTTGGTGTTGAGGATGTAAGCTGAGTCTTGCATATAGAGTTGGTGCTCTTGTAGAGTTGTACTCTATTCAGTTGTTGTTGATAAACCCCAAGGATTGTAGTCTATAATAAAAAGAAAATTGTACATACATCTTGTGTTCTTTGTGTTCCTTGTGGTGATAGTTTGTTGATGATATATTGTTGATATATGTTGTTGATATGTGTTCACATTTAACTGGTTATAAAAGACAACAATGGTTAATGAGTTAATGGTGATTGTTAACTAATGAGTTTTGTGTAAGAAATAAGTTTTGGGAAAAAGAGCCCTACATTGTTCACCCCCCCCCCTCTCAGTGTAGTCGATGTGTCCAACATAAGACACACAATTACGGAATGCCAAACACTTCTGAGAAGGGTAAAGAAGCCGAAAACCCATCTATTCCTCTCCAAATCGAGAAGACGTTGGGCGAAACAATGACACGCATCTTGAAAGGGGCGTTCAAGAAAACTTCCCACAATCCAAACGCGAGGGCCGCCCAGAACTACTCTATGGTGGAGGATTTGTCACAAACCCCTTGCGCAATGTTTGCTTTGGAGGTTCTCCAGAGCTTCCCTTTGCAGAGAAAGGCTCTGTTAGCTTCCTTAGGATCTGTTGAGACCTGTAATATGGGAATGATCATGCTTGATATGATCGACTTGAAACCTCGTCTCCCATACCACGTTGCCTTTCAGATAGTAGTGGCTTACACCACGGAATATTTTACCCGGAACATTTTATGCACGGTGGTTGATGAGGGTGCCTCGACATGTGTGATGTCGTTGGCATGTTGGAAATCCATTGGCCAACCCGTTTTGTCTTCGTCACCTACTCTTCTTATCGCTTTCGATGGTCGTTCGTTCAGACCACATGGAATCATTATGTCTTTCGTCGTGCAGCTAGGAGGAAAGACCGTGTGCGTCGAAGTTGAAGTGGTCGATGCGCCTCTTGACTACAACCTCTTGTTAGGAAGGAGTTGGACCTATGATATGCATGCAGTGGTCACCACAGTTTTCCACGTCTTGTTGTTTCCACATGAGGGTCGGATCATGTCCATTGATCAATTGTCTTTCTCCCGTCCTAGCCCTTCATCGGGGGCATCCACGGTCCCGATGATTAATAATCCACATCCCATTGTCGTCAATGTAGGGGCTGGTTTGTTCCCACCTTTGATGGGTACTTTCGATTACCCGCCTCTTTCCGGCGATGTCAAGTTCATATCGGTTGTCCCTGACCAACCCAAGGCTGAAATATTTCAAGTGTCGTCGTTTCGTACGACTTATTTTAACGATATGTGGAATCTTCCTTCCCCATCGGCCACTATGGAAGGAACAGGGCATCATGGCATGGCCATGCCTTTTTCCGCAGAAGAAGTTGCATACTCTATTGTCCAGCAAGCTTCGGTCGACCCCGATCTGACTCCCACAAAGGTGTTAGATCTAGTTTTCGAGCCTACCTGGGCTCAAGGTTCCATTGCCACTACCAATTCCTTAGACTTGGTCTTGCCCTCTAACGAGGCAATTACAGAGGCATTGACTAGTCTAGACAAACCCTGGGATGATCTCCATCACAGATCTTATTTTCTCCCAAAGTTAGGAAGAATTGAGGCGGGTGAATTCGTGTTGACTATGGCTGGAGATAGGTCTTGTCCTATCAATCCTTTGGCTATGCACACAATTTACGCCGAAGGTGATATGGCAACCATCGCTGAAACAATACCTATTGACATCTCCAGAACCCCTGGCATCATGGAGAATGTCTTCGTCGGAGCGCACTGCTCCCCCGAAGAGATTCGAATCTACACAGATTTATTTAAGGAATTTCACGACATTTTGCCTAGTCTTACGAGGAAATGCCAGGCATTGATCCAAAGAATCATTGAACATGAAATAACGACGTATCCTGAGGATAAGCCGGTCTGAAAAAATATTCGTCCGATAAATCCTAAGAAAGCAGCAATTATTAAGGCTGAAGTAGAGAAAATGCTCAAAGTCGGTTTCATCTACCCCGTTCAATTGACTCAATGGGTGTCAAATCCTGTTCTGGTCAACAAAAAGCAGGGAACGATTCACATATGTATGGACTTCTGTGATTTGAACAAGGCCTGTCAAAAGGATAATTTCCCCACCCCATTCATTGACCAGATGAATGTGTAGGATGTGAGGTCTTTTCTTTCATGGATGGTTTTTTGGGATACAATCAGATACATATTAAGTTCGAAGACCAGCATAAAACCGCTTTTATTTTTCCATGGGGTACATTCTCTTATTGGAAGATGCCTTTTTGCCTCAAGAATGTTGTAGCCACTTTTCAGTGGGCCATGTCTTTTTCTTTCCACGATCTCAGACACATAGTCGAGGCCTATCTCGATGATTTAGCATCATGATCTCGTGATAGAGCTGATCATCCCACGCACCTCTGAATTATCTTTGAGCGATGTCGCTACTATCGGATTCGATTGAATCCAAACAAGTGCAACTTTTGCGTGACGTCAGGTCGCCTTCTAGGTTTCATAGTTTCGACAAAAGGGATCATGGTCGATCCTCTAAAGGTTGAGGCGATAGTTCAATTGCCTCCCACGTGCACAGTCCCTCAGCTTAAGAGTTTACAGGGGAAAGCCAACTTTCTTTGGCGTTTTATCGCAAACTATGCTGAGATCACTAAAGGGTTCATGCGTTTACTAAAAAAGGATGTTCCTTTCTATTGGGATGAAACCGCTTAGCGCTCTTTCTAAGCGTTGAAACGTGCCCTCATGTATGCCCCTCTACTCTGGCCTCCCAATTATAATAAATATTTCTTACTATACTTAGCCGCTGCAGAGTCGACCATCGGTATGGTCTTGGTTCAAGAGGACAAATCTGCTTGAAGAGCATGTGATTTATTACCTAAGCCGAGGCCTGGTTGGACCAGAACTTAACTACTCCCACGTTGAGAAGCTTGTGTTGGCAGTAGTCCATGTTGTCCAACGGTTTCGTCATTATATTTTGCTTCATAAGACCACCGTCATTGTCGTTGTGAATCCATTCCAATACGTGTAATCTGCGGAAAGATCAATAGATGGATTGTTATCCTCCAATAATTTGACTTGGATTTTGTTTCTGTGAAATCTAAGAAGTCATTGGTCTTTGAAGAACTTATCTCGGAACTTTCGGTCGAGTCAGATGATGTTATGCCCGAAGAATCACCGATTAAAGGAGATCTTTTTCTGATTTCATTTTCGGACCCCTGGTATGGAGATATACTAGTCTATCTACAGACTTTGAAGTGCCCCGCCTCTGCTTCTCACGATGAGCGTTGACGTATACGCCATCAGGAAAAAAATATCTCAGACTCGAGGACACATTGTATCATCGAGGTGTAGATTGCATCCTTCATCGGTGTCTCATTCATGAAGAAGCAGGACTCGTTCTCAACGACTGCCACACTGGAGCATGTGGTGGTCATTTGTCTAGGTTGGAAACAACCCAAAAGATTCTACGAGCTAGTTAATTTTGGTCGACGTTAATCAAGGATTGTGTTGAATCAGTCAAGCAGTGCCACCCGTGTCATGTCTCCTCTCGGAAGATGAAGGCACACCCCGCTCCCATGTTTCTTGTCATTACAGTTGGTCCCTTAACTAGGTGGGGGATTGATTACACTACATGCCACCCGGCTTCATCCAGGGGGCATCGTTATATCATCGTAGCAGGAGACTACTTCACAAAGTGGGTCAAGGCTATGCCAACATTCAAAGATGATGGAGAAACAACAACTCTCTTTATTTTTAACCAAATTGTAGCAAGGTTCGTTGTCAATGACCATGGTAGTCACTTTCAGAACAAAATGGTGTCTGAGTTAACATCAAATCTTTTGTTGAGGCAAGAGAATTCATCACCCTACTACCCATAAGTGAATTGTCAGGTGGAAGCTATGAATAAGTCCCTCAAGACTATTCTGCAACAAACGATCAATTCGGCCAAGTAAAATTAGCATTTGTTGTTGTACTCGGCGTTGTGGACCTACCGAACGTCTGTAAAGACTGCAACCGATTTCTCACATTTTCAACTCGTTTACGAGATGGAAGCATTCTTGCCAATAGAGTGCCAGATCCCATCTCTAAATTTGGCAGTACAGTTATTTCCAGACACTTCACCTCTTAAGGAATGCTTTTTATATCTCGAGCAATGTCGTGACGCAGCCTTGGCTAGCAAGGCTCACAAGAAAAAAGTCAAGTGTCAGTACGATCGGTCCGTTTGTCCTCGGATTTTCTATGAAGGCGACCTTGTCCTAGTCTATGATCAATATAAGGATCCCCTAGGGGCAGGCAAGTTCAAACCTATGTGGTTCGGACCTTTCATCGTGAAGGAGGTACTAAAGAAGGGCGTTTATCGTTTGGTTGACTTTGAAGGGAAAGCTTTGGCAAAGCCTAGAAATGGGCTCTACCTCAAGAAGTATTACTCGTAGGTAGGTCACCTTGGGTGACTTCTTGTAAATATGTATAGTTCTTATACAGTTTAGTTTTTGTCTTTTTTGTTTAATGGACGTGTCGTTTTTTATGTCATCTTTTTCGTTGTGGAAAATGTCAAGTGAATCAGAGTTGTTCATTGGGTTCACGGACGGCACTAGCCGACACACTCGGAGGCTTACTTACGCAGCTTGGGTGATCTTCACACCTCAAGGCCAGTTGCTATCTTCTGGAGGTATTTGTTTAGGTGACGCTACAAACAATTTCACCAAGTACAGTGCAGTAATAGAGTTTCTTCATGACATTTTGTTGCATGGTATCTCTCACCTCCGGGTCTACTTAGATGCACAGTTGGTTGTGTCCTAGTTGAATGGGGTTTACTGCGTTTATGATCCTACTCTACACCGACGATTCCTTAGGGTAAGTCTCTTAGAACGATGCTTTGATTACATTACGTATATCCATGTACCTAGGAGATTGAATCAAATCACAGGTACTCTAGCTAATCATGTATTAGATTGACATATTGCACACACATAAAAAGAAGCACACACATACAGATGTACATAAATTGTAAAAATGTGATCCATAAGACGTAAAAGATGTAAATACGCATACATATATATATATATATATATATATATATATATATATATATATATCAAAAGTCTCAGAGTACATATGTGGGCACAAGCGCCTCAAAAAATAATATGCCTGGTATACATCGCGGGGCTTATGCCCTAAAAAATATTCAAAATGTTCCCTCGGCACATAAGTGGTCCACCCTAAGCTAAGAACGGGGCATGTTGGCTCTGCCATAGTGAACTACGACGTTTGTCAAATGTCGGAAAAGCTGGACCCAGGTCCGTGTCACCCCAACCACATGAGGCTGCATAGATGGCGATAGATCCTCGATCTCGGCCATGGGCACTATACGAGTGAGCGCGGTCAGGTTCCACTCCACCCATCTCAAAACTCTCTCAGCCTCTCCAGCTGGAGGTCCCCCTGCTGTTGTTGTTGGTCGGGCGGCTGCTGTTGGTGTTTCCTCTAGTCAAGGACACTACCTGGTCCTCGCAAAATCTATTGGATGCACTGGTCCCACATCTGTACATCACATATACATAGTTTTCAAATACTCTGGTACACATAAAAATGATATATATAAAAATAAACTAAAAATTAAATAACTTTTAAAAACAAACGTACCCATCTCTCCTCGCTCAGCTCCGGGAGGTACAGGCATGTCTGGATCCATGGAAAAGTTGATCCCGACGTAGGGGTGGTCCTCTATCGCCGGAATCTGTCGTGCCCACCACTCAAAAAAGGTGTCATCAAAGGCCTCTATGGTCCTTCCGCCCCCCTGTCGCAGCAGCAATTCCTCCCATATACACACTACTGGGGTGGAGGACACATGCCCCTGTAATGTCTCTCGAGGACTGAGACTGGGTACCCTCTCAAAAAAGAACAAGCACGGAATAGTCCTGATCCCGAAGATTGTGTTGTTCCACCCACGACACTCTGTGAGTTGTCTCTTCATGCAGTCTAGCATGGTCGTACTCCAGTGGAAGATTCATGCATTCAATCACTGCAATGCACAATGCATGTGTGACCAGGAGGCCTAATGTAAATATGCGGATCCAGTGATCCGCCCAATGAGTAAAACTATCACTTTTAATGATAGGTTGGTGATCTTGTTGATTGGCACCTGAGAACCTACTTTCTCAGTGTCGGCCTCGCAATGTAGTTCAATCAACTCAACAATGTTGTGAGGCCCGGGGGGGAAACCACGCAAGTTGATTGGTTCACCCCTCCTCGAGAGGCCAGTCATAAAGTAAATGTCTTCAGTAGTTTGAGTCAACGACTGCCCCTCGAGCATAAACTCCTCAGCGTCGGGATGCTAATAATCTACCAAGGCATTCAACATCCTGGGTTGTGCCCTCATGAATGGACACCGGAAGAACTTCCACAACCCGCATTGTCTCAATGCGGCCATAGCTATAAGGTCCTCATCGACCAAGATATATATATCCTCATGCTCCCTCTCTCTCCAGTGGACATACATCCTATTACAAACAAGTTCATGGAGGAAGTTAGCTCTTGCATTTTTATTTTTCTACCTTTTTGAGGGTGTACGCGGGTTTTCTTGGACACAGTCGTGTATGCACGTGGGCAGATTTTTTTCTACCTGTGGACATACGCGGGTTGTCCTTGGAAAGCCCGCATACACGTAGGGCCTCCCTTTTTTAAAGGTGCATGCCCCCCCCAAAACCAAAAGAAATGAAAAATGGAAGTATTGAAATGCAAGAGGGGTTGATTTGTACTTACTTGGTCCAAGCGAAAGTTCGTTTCGTCCTCTGAAGCTCCCGGAAGCAACTCTTTTATCAAAGGGGTGTTTTTGGATTTTTGGTCAATCCTCAATTTACAATGGTGATAATGAGCTGCCAGCTTCTATTTATAGACTTTTTTGGCCCTTTTTGTCATTTTTTTGGACCCTTTTTTTCGTTTTTTCTTGCTTGAAAATCATTTAATGTGGTTCTTGAGTTTCTCAGTGGATGTTATGATACACTTCACTTTTGGTTTGGAAAAAAATTTGGGAGATGGGTCACTTTTAAAGGTCCTTTGGTAAAAAGTCATTTTTCCAACTTGGTGCATTTAAGTTAGGATTCCCCCTCCACTTTTTCCATCTTGTTGTCTTTTCCGCTTTTCCATAGGGTCGATCCCATCGAATTGCAACACGAAACCGTCATTGCTGCTATAGAAGTTTCGTAATTTGGTGGTAGATCCTACCTCTAGATGGATGCCCTAGGTATATCATGGTTGCATTTTTGGTGTCCATGCTGCCATTAATGACTTTAGGCTCGAGAGTCCTTGTTAGTCTTGTCCTCATTACAAGATTGAGCCTCATACGTCTTATATGTTATCACTCTTGACCTCACCCTCGAGACTCCCTGAAAACGAGTCTTCTTTTAAGCCCTTTTCAAACTCTTTAAACATGAAAAGATTGTCGATCGATATTGTTGTCATTCATGCTCGCCAAACTAAAATTTGAAGGCACGTTTGTCCAGCGGTATTTTACCCCTTTTTCGGTCTGGATGGTCAATTTTACAAACAAAGGTACGCTCTAGGAACTTCGGTTCGCTAGAAGATTATTCACAGGTATAAGTTTAACCCTTTTTCAGGCCTGAGGGACTAAATTTACGAAAAAAGAACCCCCACGGAGTCCATAGTTAAGCTCTTTTCAAACTCCCTAAAATTGAAAATATTGTCCAGTGACCTTTTTCCTTCACACTCGTTAAATTGGTCCAGAAGAACATCCCCTACAAAGTCCATAGTTAATCTCTTTTCAGACTCCTTAAAATTGAAAAGATCGTCGAGTGACCTTGTTCTTTCACACTTGTTAATTGGTTCAGAAAAACATCTACTGGCATGAGTTTACCCCTTTTTACAGCCTATATATTAAGGAGGAAAAATGTACACCTCGAGAGATTCATCTCGCCGGGAGAGTTCTCCTCAGCAAATTTCACTTTTTCGGGCTAGGAGACTAAATCTAGAAAAATGTAGCGAGTCTGTAGTTAAGCTCTTTTCAGACTCCTTAAAATTGAAAATATCGTCGAGTGATCTTGTCTTTATCACACTCGTTAAAATGGTTTTGAATAGACGTCTTTTCAGTGCTATTTTACCCCTTTTTCGAACCGACTAGACTACCTTCGAAAAAGGTACCCCAATGGAGTCTTCTTTTGCGCTTTTTCAGACTCTCTAAAAAATGAAAAAACACCAAGCTTACCTTCTATGGGCTCGTTAAAATTACATTGAAGGGTGTTATCGTTGTGTGATATTAATCGCATTTGCATCTTTATGTCTTTGGCCTAATGTTAGCTCCATGTTGCTCTCAACTGAACCTTTGAAGCATGCCTTATACACAAGCCTTGTAGCACTTTGCCTTTGCGTCTTGACACCTTGACCCATGGAGGAATTTTCCTGAGTGTCATTTCCCTGCACATGTCTCCTTGCTCTGAGCATTAGTGTGTTCCTTGCGCTTGTAACTAGTATGCTTGCGACACTCGTTTCTCCTTTTTAACGTAGCATTCTTTTATTATTTTTCAAGCTTTCCAAAATTATTGAAAAAGACAAAAAAATCAAATATACTCCAAAAAGAGGACGGAAAAAGTATTTTCTTTTTTTGGCAGCACAATGAGTCACCCTTGGACAAAGCACATCCTTTCGTTTGTCGTCAAGCATTGGAATTTAATATGACCTTAGGAAGTTGTTCTCGCTACATAGAGTTGTGTTCTCCTTCGTTTGGTTATTCTTCCAAACACATGGACAGTTTATGTTGCCTCCTGCATCGTGAACTTATGTCAATGTCATGCTGCCTGAGTCTGATCATCAGTCGTGCTATTGTCCAAGGGAATTTTTACCCAACTTGAGTCGGCCTCTCTGCAGTTTGTCTCTTTCCCTCATGCCCATCCATCTCGAAAGTCCAATCAAGTCTTTGTTCGAAATCAATGAAGTTCTCTGCCTGATCACGGAGATCCTCTTGTTTGTTCCCGACGAGCCATCGAAGACCTCTGGGTAGTGAAGTCGTACACTCATATTACATTCCTACCCGAGTTTTGAATATCTTGAAGTTGTTGCTCAAGCTCTGAAGGCCTCATCTCCAGCCATCAGGTGTCATTGGCTTATTGAAGATGGATATTATACATGTATATCTTTGATTTTGAGATGTAGATTCGTTGTGTATTTCTCACGGCTACACTTTATATAGTTATATGACATGGATCTGCAGTGTATTTGATTGGAAGCCATGATTTAGTTCATCCCAAGCATGGGTATGCCCGCCTCGGTGAGAAAATTATTATTTTTTGTAGATGGCACCTCCCGAACTCTGGTCCCGGGCTCACTCGCTTTGTACGTTGGTGAAGATTTGTAATGTATTTTAGCCATCAGATGATATTCTGACCTCACACATTAGAGGGCATCTGTTATAACCCTAAATTGCACCAAACATGCATACCTGGTATCAGGCCATCTCACTTGCTATTTTTTCCAAGCCATCACTGAGCAACTCTTCTTAAAAACCATATTTTTGAAGATGTACGCGCATTGCACCACTACTTCCCACATACACATGCTTGGTTCACCGCTACAACGTGCATATGTATGCTATTTGAACCATTACAGCTTGCATACACCCACAAATGTTGCAGAAATTAAAAAGTTGCAAGGAATTCGTTGAGATTACAGGCTATTGGGTAGTTTTCCAATTGTCTCGCCGCCTATAGCCCGTCACCCAACTGAATAACCATCCTTTTGTCATATAAAATGAGGTGTTGGGGTCTCATTCAAGAGCTAAGCATAAGAACAGTGAAACTCTGCCAATTTCACTTTCCCCCCTTGCCCCAAGAATTTGCAACCACATTGTGAGTTTTGAGCCAGAATTCCCTATTCTTGTCTTTTTCCTCCATTGCAAGCCTAATCCATTCCCTAGAGAGAGATGAAGAGGAGAAAGATACGTGGAAGCGCAGTTGGAGCTTGGTGAAGAGGAGCCCAGACCAGGTTTGAGGAGCAATCACCTATCTCATTATAAGTAACTTTGTGAGATTAATAAAAATGAATATTTTTTCTATCCCGAATATGATGTGTTCAATCTTTATGTTTGATTTATATTTGATTATGACATCTAACCCACTAATTCATATATAATATGCATGTTCGTAGTTCTTTGTTTGTCTGTTTGTGAATGCAGGTCATCCTTGGGAGAAGACTTGTAGTCGAGGAACAACTGAACGCAAAAATATCGACACCAGACGCGGAATTTAAGGTAGAGTTACCATATCTTTTTACCTTGTGTTTTATGCATGAATGTGGGGTGTATTTGGGGTAGTCGTTAAAAATTAGGAGACTCTAGACGGTTAGATATGCCTACATGTTGAACCCTAGTGTAGTCCATAGGGGGGTTTTCTCACTATAGCATTGGTAGTGCGCAGTTGAGGCATATCCAAGAGTATTGTAGTGTACATTTTTCACCACTGAGGCTTTCAAACCTCTCGCTAACCAATCTGTACATGGATTTTTACATAAAACATACAGAATTGTATAATCACATGCGTAAAAACAAAGAGATACATTTTAATTCTCAGAATAAACATATCGTTATGGTTATAATTAAACAATCCATAGCTTTCAACAGTAATACATTTACACAGCGGAAAACATGATAACAGATCCAGTACAGTTATGATAGAATGTGGTAAAATATGATTTAATACTTATCTTGTAACAGTGGAGAAATCCACCAACCAAATGCAGGCCTCCCACGAACCTCCCAGCCGTAGACCGCACTGCTCACCAACTCAACAGTGGGTCACCCCCGAGCTGGGACTGAGCTCCACCCCAGGGCAAGGAATCTAGACTCAGGATGAGGTTACAGGAAATTCAGTCACACACAACCACCAGGAAGAATGCTCTCCCAAGAATCTCCCACGCTCACTGCCCACAGACCCTCATTCCCCACATGCCTGTTCCACCCTAGGAGAGTGCACCTTCTCTGTCACCTGGACAGTCCTTCGGCTGCCAGTCTCCCTTACCTTGGGTTACAGGAACAGACCGGACCAAAAGTCTCCGGGTTCTGTGGCAGCTACAGGGTTCCTTCCAAGAGCTCATTTCTTCCTCTGCGCACTCTCTCACCTGGAGGGAGTCGCTCATAGGCCAACAAGCCTCACGCAGTCCAGAACTACGTGCCACAACAAACACAAGGAAAATGGACACAGGCTTCCCAAGAACCGGTTCAGCAGTCACAGGATGTTCTCACGGTCAATATTTCAGAATAGGGCTCCACGCACAAGCTCGCTCATCTTTTCCTGGGCAAACAGAGGCTCTTCCCCAAAAATTAACATGGACATTTTGTTCAGGGAATGCACACACTGGTTTTCTCTCACAAACAGACTCCACGGCTATAAACAGGGGTGTACACGGATTCTTCCACGCAAAACACATGCTTCCTCCCTGTATCAGACATACACGGGGTCTCTTACCGACTGGCTCGCATGGCTCATCCTTGGGGTAGATGGGTCGAATGGAATGAGAGATATCCCCCCCCACAGCTGTTCCTTTCTATTTTATTTGCATGCGTCAGGGTGGACATTTGTCACCCTGGGAACTGCATGCGTTCCATCCGCATGCCTCCCTGTACACGCCTTTCCTTTTTGCTAGGAACTTAGGATAAAATAATATGCACATGGCTTTTTTAGGAAATAATATTAAAATATTATTCCAGGCCTAAGCCCCTAGGCTCAACACTCAGCCCCTTTCCCACCTTCCAGCCCCTAGTTCCTTGCCCACTCTGTGGATGCTCATTCCCCCTTCACTCATTCATCGTGGTCGGTCTGCACCTGGCGGTGTTTATATTTTATTGATTATTCTGCATACATACAAGTACAACAGCGGGCTCCTGGCCCTCAAACACTTAGGCTTCCTGGCGTAACAAACACATAAGCCTTCCGGCTTCTACAAAACTTGGCTCACTAGCCTATAGAACACATTTACAATTCATTGCATATATCATGATCTGTAACAGGGCTCGGCCTTGGGGACACTACAATCCCCCTCCCCTTATTTTTGCACTGTCCTCAGTGCAACTTTACATCGCAT
>ML799220.1:143194-162125 GCA_009831015.1 Picea engelmannii | reverse complement strand
GGAATTGTGGGCACATCTCTTCAACGGTCCTGATCGGAGTGCCCGGATCAACAACACTCAAGGCATTTCCGGACCCCCCTGCCTTTCTACCTTTAAGCTGAGGGGGGGTCCGGAATCGGGTGCACAACTTCCCAATGGCCGAGATCTAAGCGCCCCGATCAACGGCGCTCGCGCGATACCATCCTTCTCAGCTGCTCTATGTTTAACTAACGTGGGCCCTTCCCCCGTTATGTCATCCTCCTGAGACGCCTCTCCCTTGTTGCCATGTGTCATCTGTCTATCTCCGCTTTAGTCTAGGTGGTCCCTTCTCCATCTCATCATTCATTTACCACCTGCCATGTGTCCCTCTCCTTTCCACGGCAGCCTCCATTTGAATGTGCCCATTATATCTCATCACCTGCCCCCTCCGCTTATCGCCTTCTGCCATATAGCTTCCCCTGTCACCTCCCTCACACCTCATCACTCCTTCTTCCACCCTCACGGCTTTAGTGCCACCACCCTTCATTATGCATTGATCCTTCGCACCTGTCTCCATGCATATTCATCAGGCCAATCAGCCAATCTAGGCGTCAGCGCAAGGGGCCTTCCACGTCACTAAAGTACCAAGTTGGCCGGGCCATTCTCAATCCCCACGAAGCAGTTATTGAGGTAGTTGGTGGTGGTTAGACATCGCCTCCGCCATAATGGGAAAGTCCAGCGACGAGTTAAGAGCACGTCGATTCGCCTACGGAGCTGTCAGAGGTTCGATTGCGTCCGCCGCAGGTGCACGATCATTCAGAGACTGCAGGTGCAGATTGTCAGAGACCATGCAAACGCAAAGATTTTAATGCAATGTCTTGATTTTGTTGCTGTTGTTGTTTTGAGTATATGTAGGCGTTTTTGCCATTTTTGTATCTATCGATGGTAGAGCAAAGCTCCTGACTGTAAAGTTTTAACGACCATTCTGGTTTCCTGTTTATGCATCTGTATATGAGATTTCTTGTTTTATGACAAACAACCTTCTTTTCCGTCTATGTTTTCGTCTCATACCAGAGAGTTCATTATCGAATGATTCGCATGAATTGTTGTAGTTGTGTTATGATAAAGGATTTGTTGTTACATTATTGTATTCTCTGGTCTTCTGTGTTGAACGTAAGAGGGTCTTGTGTTCATACGCTTTCTTCTCCAAGTCTGTTAGAAACCTGATGTTTACGACAAAACCTTGCACTCTTCTTATATAAATCTTCCCCCTGCTCACCTTTTATTACAACTCACTGTTTGAAGTTTATATAAGACCTTATTTTCCCATGCATGCCTGGCCTATTTTCAGAGTTGAGACGATATTGTTTTGAGTTTCCTTCCATTTGATCATCCCTTTATAACAAATCGTGACATTAAACTGATGGGTTTCGGGCTCTTCTCCTGTCGCAATCCAGGAGTGACTTCCGACGCTAACAGTTGGTGACGAGAGCATGATTTTGATGACTTATTCAGGAAGTCGTGTTGTTGGATTCAAGCAAGTTTTGAATTCTGATTTCGAGATGAAGGATCCGGGTATGATGCACTATTTCTTGGGACAAGAAGTATGATAGAATGAAAATCCATGCCTACATTGATGGTGATGGATTTGAAAGAAAATGAATGATGATGATTCATATGAGATTGATCCAGAGATGATTGGATCACTAATGTATTTGGTTAACACCAGACCCGATTTATGCTATGCAATGAATGTACATTAGTCAAATCATGAGTCAGCCGAGACAGACTCACTAGATAATATCAAAACATGTATTGAGATACCCACGAGGCACAATTGGATATGTCCTGATATATGCCTCCAGTGTAGACTTGAGTTTGCAGAGATATGCCGATACAGATTGGGCAGAGAGTACAGTGGACCAGAAGAGCACATCCAGTTGTTGTTTTACCTTGGGGTTTGCCATGGTTTCCTGGTGTAGAAGGAAACAAAGATCCGTGGACTTGAGTACCACAAAAGAAAAGTATATAGCATTGAGCGTGGCAGTCAGTGAAGCAATGTGGATTCGCAAGCCTCTGGCAGATTGATTTTGATCATGAGATGGATTCTATTATTATAACCAGAGTTGTGTGAAGATCCTTGAAGAAAACTGTGTTTCAGGATAAATCGAAACACGTTGAGATAAAATATCATTATATCAGAGACATGGTGCAGAGGAAAGAAGTACATGTGCAATACCTTCCTACACATGAGCAGATTGCATATATCTTCACCAAACCACTTGCCAAAAACAATTTCGAGTACTTCCATGAGATACCTAGCCTGGTGAAGATTACCTCCCCAGCTGAGAGGGAGTGTTGAGGATTACATCCAAGACAAAGTTCGAGTAATTACATGAGAGACTTGGCCTAGTGGAGAATTCCTTCCTAGATGAGAGGGAGTGTTGATGATTACAGCTGTGTGAGACATCCTCCAAGACACAGACTGAGTGAGTCGACCTGAGAGAAATCCCATGAGTTGGGTATTCCCATGAGTTAGGTGTGTGGTTCCTCTCTAAGACAGAGAAGGAATGTTGTGTGCCCCTGTGTGGGGTGAGGAATCCCATGAGTTGGGTGTGCCCATGATATGGGTGTGTGGTTCCTTTCTGAGATGGAGATGGAACAATGTGCACCCCTGTGAGGAGTGAAGGAGCCCATGTGACAGGTTTACTATTCTCCTTTGTGAAAAGAGTTGAGATGATGTGATAATCCAGATGATTCTCATGTGTAACATAGTGAGAAAGAAGATCTGTTGAGTTGGACGTGCATGTGGCTGAGCACAGGTGAACGTGTGGGGAAGCCCATGAGTTGGGTGTATTGTTCTGAGACAGAGATGAAACAATGTATTATCCTCCTTTGTGCATAGATTTGAGATGATGTGATACTCCAAATGATTCCACTGTGTAACACATTGAGAAAGAAGATCTACTAAGTTTGACGTGCTTGTGGCTGAGCATAGGTGAACATGATCATAGTGGCTGAGCACTAGTGAGTGTGGTTCTCCTGTGAGATAGAGATGTGGACATCCCTATGGCTGAGCACAAATGGATGTGCCCCTAGTGGCTGAGCACTAGTGGGTGTATCAGATCCCTTTCTATATTATACAAGAGTCAGACTTACCTGTAACCCTATTTGTGATGTAAAGGGTACAGGTTGGCCCCACCATAAAGTGAAAGATAATTAATGTAAAAGATAATTAATATGGAAATTATTAATTATATTTTAAGTTATTGAGTTCATCCCTATTGTGCCAATAGGCACTACTATTGACAGTTTTAGTCTACTATAAATAAAGGTAAATTTCCCATTGAGGAATTAATATCACACGTGTGAGTTTGGAAATTTCAACAAACACTTGTTCTTGAGAAAAGTGCGCACCTCTCTTGGGCGCTAGTCTTCTAGGGTTTGTGAGAACCCTTTTGTGTGCTAGGTATTTATGGTGGTGTTCTTTCTCTTGAAGAATATAGCAAAGGATTGGATGGGTTTTCTTCCCTTGTTGAGAAGGGTTTCCCAAGCTGCTTCTTGTGCATGGTTTTTCTTCTTGTGATCTTGGTTGTTGCAACAAATTATTTATGGTTTAAGTAAAATGCTAAAAATGGAATGAAATTCATGGTTAATCCTAGATTATTGAAAAATCAACATGATGTGAGAGCATAGGTCTTGAATAACCCATTGCACAAGCATCTACCAGTCATCCTCTCATTTTTGCAGAACCGCACGACCCTCCTAAGGTTTCCAAAAAATCCGTATGACCCTCCTTTCTGAGGTGTTCCAGCCCTTAATACTTGGAATTTGGGGATAATTTTGGCATAGGAGAGTACAACCTTCTCCAACGCACCTCTATAGACTCTCAGAGTGAAATTTCGAGCATTTTGAAATTTTGGCCCTAGGGTTTCGTAATTTTCTGAAGAATTTTTGGCTTTAGGGTTTCTATAGCTCATTGAAGGAGCCTTTTCAGCTCACCAGTATTTATGTGACATTCTTAAGGCTTATTGTTGGCAGTCATAAGCCCAACAAAACCTAAAAGTGATAGCCTAGCCTAGCCATTAGGTTTTCTATCTCAGTTGACAAGGGTTTCTAAAGAATCTAAAAATATGATGAACAAAACTACGATGGAAGATAAACTTGATGGATCAAGCAAATTCAAGTTCCTGGAAGACAAGACTTCAGAGGAAGACTTATTGTGGGTGATATGAAAAGGTTTACTAGAGACAACTATCGATGAATAGAATGAAGATGACGTCAAGACAAGGAAGACACTCTTCTACTCAAGCTCTTACATTGAAGGGCAATAACAAGATGACAAAAGGTGATACAATCACTACCTTCTTCATAAATATGTCAGAGGACAGAGATAAGCCAAGTTCCATAGGAGAAATCATAACAACACCCTCAGGTATGCACTTGTATATATTATTTGTATCATTGTCATGAGGGTACTTGAAGGAGGTAGGAACCTTGCTGAAGTCATGGATCTAGAGGGATCTCAGTGCACGAGGGTGGCTTGTTGTTGAAGTGACTGAGCACACTGAACTTATGGTTGGGGTGGAAAGGAGAACACCCATATTCACTTGGCTGGTTGCAACCTATGAACAGATAAGTGTTTGTATACCTTGTGTATTCAGTATATTGAGGGGTTGATGCCTGTACTTTCATACTTAGAGGTGTAAGCTTGTTTCATGAGTAGATTGGTTGTTTCTTTGCATATTTGTGTATTTGAGTAATGGTGGAACTGTATGAATGAATTCATCCTATAAATGCATCTAGGGATGTGTTGAGTACATTTTTATGCTTCCTTTTTACTCTATAACTACACTTTTGCCTCTATAACCATCCATTTTCCTCCATTTCATTCCATATTTTCCATAAAACAGCTTATGCAAGGTATATTTATCATTCTTTAGCTTAAGGATTGATTTTTCTAATTTTTGGCATTAAAATTGAAAATTTATCAAAAATTACAGGATTTGACTAAATCCCGTAATTGCTCCTAGGTTCGTCTACTTGCAGGACACCTGGGCGAATTCTGAGACTTGGGTCATGATCCTTGATGTACAAGGATGGATGATAGCTCATATATCGAGGTTGATAGCCTTAAATCATGGATAGTTTTAGATTTTCGTGGGATATGGTCATATATTATGGATCTGAATGATCAGGGGATCAAATTTTGCTAAAAAATTCAAAGTGCTCGGAATCTCTTCAAACCAGACGAGAGCGTAGGTCTCGTCGTTGCAAACCTAATGCAACTTGTTTCGTCTCAAATGGACGTCGGGAGCGAGATATATAGCGATCTGTTCATTAAGTCAAACAGGTTAATTTTTTTATGCTGATTGTACCGTCCGTACAGTCCGTACAGTCTGACGTGGCAGAGACGTACGATCGTACGTGTGGTGATGTGGCAGTTTATTATTGAATGACAGGTGGTCAAATGGGAAGATGACACGTGGCACTGTTCGAGCGAATGGTTGGATGCCACGTGGCCCAATCAGGGGCTGCCATGTGGAATTCTGGTAGTGGTTATTATTGTTGTTTGTTAAAATGTATGGAGTCCGTGGGGTTCAACCCTCGGACCTCCCCAACGCACAAACACTGCCACAAACTCCAATGACCAATCGGGCTATCACTTATGCCTTGATATATATATGTTTTGGATTAAATTTAAAGTTGCTTGTGGTATAGTTTTTGGCCGCGACCGGGCCGGGCCTAGCCCAGCCCTTGGTCGCATGCTTTTCATATGTATGTGCTCATGGGTATATGTATGTATTGGCGTGCACGTTTTGTAATATGGTTCCAACGGTTGTAATATGGTTCCAACGGTTATGTTACCATTTGATATGGACAGAGCCCCATTTATTTAAGTGCACGGTTCTATGACCCATACGCCCAGGTGCTAGGCGGTTAGGGGATGGTGCACCCTAAACCGTCCTATGGTTTGCATCGTTGGCGCGGTTGCGCCCAGTGCTGGGTTTTTACGCCTTATATTGCGTGTGAGTCAGGTTCACACAAGGAAGGGTGCAATTTGTAGATGCAGAGACAACAAGCTTGAAGAGGGAGACTTCCAGGAGGCCTAACTTCTTCGTTTTTCGACCGATTGAGGTGTCGAAAGAACCCAGACAAGGGTTTTTGGACGCTCTGAAGCCATTGGAGCAGTTGGTTTGTCAGTTTGAGCATTGTAAGACATGTTTTTGAGCACTTTGAGCAATTAATAATAATGATCCATTGGAAGCTGGACCAGGAGATGTAGCCCATGAGAGGGGTGAACTCCTTTATCAAATTGCTATGTTCATGTGCTTATGTTCATTAATTATGCTGCTGTCTATGTGTATTTTGCATGAGTAATTTCTTAATCTATGTGTTGCAAACTGATCCATTTGCTTTAAACACATAACATTTACATTGCAAATAATTTCAAGCATTTCAAGTCTTCTTCAATTTTAGATCACTAAAGGGGGAATTCGACCTTCCTAGAATATATTATGGATATAATCATGATATTTAGGAGATTTATTAGCATTAATAGTTTTAAAACTCTTGTATAAATACTCTAAAGCATAGACTAGTATGACAACCTTGAATGTGAATGAAGATACTTTGGAATTTGCAATATTGAGATCAATTCTGCGTTTTTGTTCTTGATAATGCCTATGATATGATGATGTGAATGTTGTTGGAGCTCTTTCTTATCTGATAAAACTCAAGTGTACAAGTGAAGCATTGGAGGGCCCCCTTTGCCAAACTAGTACACTCTTTCTTTATGTTCTTTTCAAGTAATCTTTGATACATGTTTTAGATTAGATCTTTCTGTAGATGAGTTTTATTCATATCTTGTTGTAGTTAGATGAATTCCATAGCTAAGTCATATGCTTAATGTTTCAAAGCCTTACTCATATTGTGAATGATTTCTTGAATAAGAATTCAATGTGTGGTTTGTTTTCAAGCATTAGGATAATCATGAATGCTTTTTGAGTTATTTACGCTTTCAGTACTTTTGATTTAAATTGATGATAGTTGCTAATGAATGAAAGAAGATAATGAATGCATCTCTTGAATAAGAGTTTTGTCCTTTTAGCATTTGATAAGCCTTAGAACTAGTTCGAACATCTCTTGAATGCTTACTGTTGATACTCTTTAGGAAAACAATTGCTGATTACTGTTATGAGATCTATGAATAGGACTTCTGAACAGAAGCTTAGCATCTCTTCCATATTTATCCCTTAGAATAGGTTTTGGCTTATTCCCATTAAAGAATAAAAGTTATCTCTAAATCCATATATTTTGGATGTGCCTCTAAGTCTTACAAACACCAGATTGACAATCATTTGCACTCTAATTTACATCAGTAGATTGGAGCCTAACAGGATGTAGTTGTATGTTCGTGCCTCCTGAGTGTGAAGTTGAGTAATAATGACTATAGTGTGATACCTGTAAAAAAGGTAACCAGACATATAATCTAAGAGATAAATTAGGAGTCTGAGAGGAAGTAAGTGTTATAATATTCCTCCTCGAAGGGAAGATACCTTAACTATAATAGTGGCTCGAGGGAGGATGGATAGGGTTGTTAATATTGAAATTATCTCCTGGACTCAGAGAAAGAAAGGACTCTAGGTCGTTGAATGTTCGCAGGATTTAACCCCTTACCAGAAGGAGTGGGCAGAGGTACCCTGAGATAGGTATTGGAATGTTTCAGTGCCTAGGGGAGGTATTTCTATAATTCAAAAATCCTAAATTTTTTTGTGGAATCCCCAGTCTTGATATGGACAGCTTGTGGGACACACATCTCCACCAAAATGGAGAAGAGGGAATGCCTTATTTTCTTTCGTAGAAAGGTGAGAGTTTGTGAAGGCCTAGTAAGCCTTAGAAAGAACTTGGAAGAAATTCCTGAGAGTTTAAGTCCTAAATCAGACTGCTAATTGGACAAGAAACCACGTTTCAATTCCGATTTAAGGACAACCTTTGATCTGTTGTAGGATCAGAGGCAGAGAAATCCCAATCGTTGGTTAGGGGAAGAACCATCAGAGCATTCCAATGTTGGGTTGTAGTGCATCTCTGACGAAGGAACACTGAGAACATATCTGGACTGTTGATTAGATGGGGTACTCATCATAACGATAAAGGGATATATTGTATCAGGACTCCGACAAGGGAAGTTTCGAGTCATTAGGGCTCGTTGATTATGTCAGAACTTGGCTATGGTGAATTTTGGATCGTTGGATCTAATTGACAGTTTATAGATGGAAGATCGATCATAGGTTTGGAAAGGAGATTAGAAGAGGGATTCCATAGATAGGGAGTCTGAGGACCGTAGATATCGCAGAGGGTGCCATGGGATCACTGTCGTTAGATCGTGTGAGGACCATTTGATCTATTGGAGCATGTGTGATCGGAGTGGCTGACTCATAGTAGTCAGTGAAGTCAAAATGGGGACACTCTGATAAGGAGTTTCGAGAGAAATGGTAAGTTGTATATCGTTGTGGGTCCCACTTAAGAAAGGCTAAGAGGGAGCATGACGTGTCATTCCAACGTGGTCTGGAGGACAAAAAGTGTTGGTACCTGATTTTTCAAAGGATCGAGGATGGGCCCCTGTCAGGTTCGAGCCTTTGGATGGTCGCCCTTAATTGTCGACTTTTGGATCTGAGGGTGGAAAGATCTCCACTGTTGATTAGAGGGCACCTCCATCAATATGTCTGAGTGTGGGGTTGCTAGGGGAATTTGCTGGGAAGAACTCCGAGAGGAGATTTGGGACATAGATTGGCAAGTAGATGAGATTTAATCTCAGTCGTAGATCTACATGGGTCCCACATGTTCACTTAGTGTGAGAATGAAGAGGAAAATGTTAACTGTTGAGATAGTAAAGATACCAATGTGATGAGAGACATTATTGTTCGACTCTAAGGGTCATTAGATTTGATGAAGGGTGTGCCATAAAAGTGGGCCTCTTAGAGTTTCCTGAGTCACTGGAATGGGTGAACTCCGATGGGAAGGACTCCAAGAACAAATGAGGTCTTTCGATCAGTAAGATGAAGAGAGTCATTCTCAACTGTAGATATTTGTGGGCCCCACTTAAGTTAAGCTCAGAGGAGTGTGAGAGGGTCGATAACCTCCGAGAAAGTGGAGACTCTGAAGTAATCAGAGCCATTGATATCCAACCCTGAGAACCGTCAGATTCATTGGAGCGCTTGTCATTGGAGTGACGTGTGACTATGGAGAGGGAGAATATCGATGGGAGAGACTCAGAGAGGGGATTTGGGTCACCAATTGAGGAGCAGGCAAGATGCAATGAAAATCATAGATCTATTGTGGGCCCCACCAGATCAATAAAGAGAGGATGAATAGGCAGGTGCTAACCGCCAAGCAAGTGGATGATGCCATCAGAATGAACATATCAGAGTGCTCTGTGAGATATGGAATAGATGTACTCCAATGGAGAGGTAATTTGATGATGAAGAAAGGCCATGAGTGAATCCAGGATGTTGGATTGAAGGGCTTGATAAGCTAAGGATAAATGGAAAGATATGGCATGGAGCCAAGTGGGTGCCACGTGGTGATGAGGTGGCTTTTGGCCAATAAAGGTCTTAAAAATTTTGAGAGATTGTAACTTTCAATCCAGAGCTTGGAATTGAACATGGTTATAGTCGTTGGAAATCTCTTGATGAATAGAATACGATGGTGCTCTTGAGAAGTGACTTTGAGATGGTTAAGGAAAAGAAAAAATTTAATACACCATCCCTTAAAAAGGTACTTAGGTGGTTGGATGTCTTACAAAGTGGTATTAGAGAAGAGTTCAAACACTAGGCCTAGAAGGGCCAAAGAACAATCATAATATTGATATACCAAGGCTAATATGAGACTATTAGAAAGAGTTTTTTGTGTTAAAAAGTTTGTTTATTATCTGCACCAACTCCTTGAGAAGAAGGATTGCAGCTTGAAATTTTGTTTCAAGAATTCCTTACAACGATAAATTTTATCATATTGATTGCAGTAGAAGGATTATAATGTTGCTCTGATGGATTGATGGCTATTCCTATAGTAGTGGGAATACGCTGAAAAGACTTAATGGTAAGACCTGAACATGAATGACTGAAAATGGTTGAATCATGTTATAGAGTTGCATGAGTCCAAAGAATTGATGAGTTGAGTTGTTTTATTTAAGTGTAATGTTGTCTATCTGCTTGGATAGACAGAGCCTCTTGCATTTGTGAAGGTTTTCTATATAAGGGCTAAGTCCCTTATGAAAAATACCTTGTGGTTAAAGGAATTTAGTGGGTTGTTAGAGTCCTGACAATTATATTTGTTGTTTAATAACGAGACTAAGCTCTATATGTATAATTTTTCCTCATGTTTAGAGGACCGATGGGAAATTTGTAAGGTCAGTTTACTTGACCTATAATGAATGAAATTTGTTGTTGGAATAATCTAGTTAAGCAAGAGAAAAAAGGAGTCCCTTGGACTGTTGTTAGTCTTCATAAAATAGGTGAAATGATATGAACGTATGAGCCAATTTATGAATTCATGGTTGTATTAAAGAAAATGTATATTCTTGTTAACCAAAGAGCATGTCTATGCAGGAAAATACAAGATGTGGATATGTTGTAATGCATATGATAATGAGTAAGCATGTATGTAACATGCAAATAAACTTATTATAACATGTGGTTGGCTGTAAGGTATGGTGTGTTGATGGGATATTTTGGTGGATGATGACCTGATATCAACAAGAATGTTAACAACATAAATGAAATGTCAATGATGTTGATTTCATACTACCTTATGAGGATAAGGTAGAATGGTTAATGAAGTGTTGATTCCGAATATGGTAAAGAAAATGCTTGGGCATTTTTAGATGACCAATGGATTATATTAACATCCAGAGGTGGATGATAGACATGTGGGTATGGCTTAGTATACTCAAGTAGCAGTGAGAGAAAATGCATAAAAGGATTTCATGAGTAAAGGTTTGTTGACTAATATTGGTTTGAGGCAGGAAGAGAAACTGGAATTATTATCTTGTTTCCTTAGGTAATGTGGTAATTACCTAGATATTGTTTTATGAATTGTATTTATGATTTTATAGCAATTGGTAAAAAGTGACTTCTTGCTGGTTGTTGCCATGAGAAAAGGAAACATGAGTATGATTATGCCTATGGAGATTGGTCATGTGGATGGCTTTAAGTTCTCTTCACAGAAGGTTGGTATTAATATCATACAATTATAAATGAATAATATAAAAATGTGCAAGTAATGCACATGCATAATACATACATAGATATACTTATATGATTGAAGGCATGATATGACTGTCTGAGTAAGAGGGAAGTAAGGCAAGGAGTGTGCTTGCCTGGATGTAATAATTCCATGGATGCATGGCTGACCCTATGTAGAAGGGTATGAACTGTCTTTTTTAAATAATAGCTTGAAGAAGGTGTACTTCATTCCTCATGAAAAGTTGGTGTAAACTGTTGAAAGAGAAATGAGCCAAAATGCTATGTGTTATGAAATAAGGCAATATGATTGTGATAATGCCTTTAAAGTTTTCATGTGAACGACTGTGAACAATCATGAGTTAAATCATTTTAAATAAATATGCACATGAAATTGTAGAGTGTTCCTATATTGGACACATAATATGTTGAGGTATGTGATTAAGTGCATGAAAGCACAATGTGAATGCAAGATGATAAAATAGAGGTACTAGTTTGAATGTATAATATGAATGCCTAATAAAAATGCATGTTTATATTCCTTATGGAATATTGGGTAAATCCCTGGAATGATGAAACCGAGGCTGACTCAAGGTGGAGGTCATTTCAGATAGTGATGAATATGTAACAAGGAAAGGTGCATGTTGAAGAAATTTCATGTGGAGGAACTATGTAAAGAACTCTATCATGAGAACAAAGTCATAACATTAATGAATGCTGAGAATTAGGCAGTGGGTTGTGAGGCCTATTTGTGTTAAATCCTATATTTCATTTTAAATATAATGCATGAATACATGATATATCAATAAATGGTGACTGATCTAATTTCTATTTGCTAAATGTGCATAGTGCATTGGTTCATGATTAAATTGTGAACTAAAATATTGTTGTTGTAGCATGTTTATTTACCTAGGGAAAATCAAGATGAAACTCGGATGAAACTACTCAAGAAACAAAGAAAGTGAATCCCAAGAGGGACAAATTGCTTAAGTAAGGGAGGAGGAAAGGAGGAACACGTTCCTCACTCCAAAAAATATGATTTACTTAACAGAGTTATAAATCTTAAAAAAAACAACCGTGAAAGAAAAGGAAAATAAACAAATGAATATGTTTAAAGGAATGACCTTGGTTTAAATCCATAGTATACAAACGCTGTGAGGACTTGGAAATAATTTAGCTGGACTGAAGAGTTTGGACTGTGTAGGAGTTGGAAAGAGGGAAGAGTCCCTTAACTCCTTTGCTATTGTTTCTTGTGTTTTCTCTAGGATGAGCAAAATGATATGTTGTTGTGTATGAATTCCTAATACATGAGAATAATGATATATATATGATTGTATTTTTTTTTCACTCATAAACAAATTGAGGACGAGGTGATGAAGGTGCATATAGATATGCTAGAACATATCTGAAAATGTGTTGTTGATTTAAGTGCTACAATACATTCATGTTGGCGTTGTGCACGGTTGTAAGGCCCTAGGTCCAAGTTATATTTGACCAATGAAACCCTTCAGACATCCTCCCTTTCAACATCACCTGCATGTGTAGATGAAGTCTCACCCGAGGTATCTATTGGGACTATAAGAACTAGGTTTCTGTAGTAGTGAGGGAGTGGGAGGTGACCATTCTATTCATTCTTACTTATTGGTTCTGTGCACATAATTTTGTCTTTATTCTTTGTGAGCTACTTAATGAATTCAGATTCATATTACCATTATATTCCAGATTACCACATAACCCATTATTGTAACAGTCATAACTATTGCACAATGATTATACATAAGAAAAATATAATCTAATATGCATCCAGATAGAATCCATGAACAATCACACAAAGACATTCAACACAGTAGTTAACGTGGTTCACCCAACTTTGGGTTATGTCCACAATGGTTGGCTTCTTTATTATGTGTTTGTTACTTGCTTTAG
This sequence comes from Picea engelmannii, assembly GCA_009831015.1. Lineage (NCBI taxonomy): Eukaryota > Viridiplantae > Streptophyta > Pinopsida > Pinales > Pinaceae > Picea > Picea engelmannii. The sequence continues at coordinate 149,001 of ML799220.1, read as the reverse complement.
GCTTGCGCACTATGCTTACAAAGATACACCATGGTTATCTTTCCCTTCTCTTAGCCTAGCTGCTTTGCAATGCAAGCCTTTCTCTCTCTCTGCATCATCTCCTTGGAATTCAAACATAGAATTTTTCCTTCCTAGCCTATCCTATCACTCTTTTTTTTCAATAGAAAAGAACCCCTAATCTCCCAACCCATTACATATTTATACATAAATTCTAGGGCTTAAAACCCTACTTTGTTCATCCCAAACCATATTACAATACATGATAAATCAAGTTAACTTGTTGTTCAGGCTGCTTTCACTTGATTTTCCATTTGCATGCTTCTTTTGTCCTTTGATTGTTGTTATTCTTGCTTTTGTGTTTCACTCTATCTTTGCACGTCGGGTTGTCATCCTTCATTTTCTCCCACTTTCTTCTCCTTCTTTCTTCTCTGTTTTATTCCTTTGTTTTATTCTTCTCTTTGCACACTATACTCATGGATATGCCTCAACTGCACACTACCAAGTGCTATAGTGAGAAAACCCCCCCATGGACTACACTAGGGTTCAACATGCAGGCATATCTAACTGTTTAGAGTCTCCTAATTTTTAACGACTACCCCAAATACACCCCACATTCATGCATAAAACACAAGGTAAAAAGATATGGTAACTCTACCTTAAAATCCACGTCTGGTGTCGATATTTTTTCGTTCGGTTGTTCCTTGACTACAAGTCTTCTCCCAAGGATGACCTGCATTCACAAACAGACAAACAAAGAACTACGAACATGCATATTATATATGAATTAGTGGGTTAGATGTCATAATCAAATATAAATCAAACATAAAGATTGAACACATCATATTTGGGATAGAAAAAATATTCCTTTTTATTAATCTCACAAAGTTACTTATAATGAGATAGGTAACTGCTCCTCAAACCTGGTCCGGGCTCCTCTTCACCAAGCTCCAACTGCGCTTCCACGTATCTTTCTCCTCTTCATCTCTTTCTAGGGAATGGATTAGGCTTGCAATGGAGGAAAAAGAAAAGAATAGGGAATTCTGGCTCAAAGCTCACAATGTGGCTGCAAATTCTTGAGGCAAGGGGGGAAAGTGAAATTGGCAGAGTTTCAATGTTCTTATGCTTAGCTCTTGAATGAGACCCCAACACCTCCTTTTATATGACAAAAGGATGGTTATTCAGTTGGGTGACGGGCTATAGGCGGCGGGACAGTTGGAAAACTACCCAATAGCCCGTAATCTCAACGAATTCCTTGCAACTTTTTAATTTCTGCAACATTTGTGGGTGTATGCAAGCTGTAATGGTTCAAATAGCGTACATATGCACGTTGTAGTAGTGAAACAAGTGTGTGTATGTGGGCAGTAGTGGTGCAATGCACGTACATCTTCAAAAATATGGTTTTTAAGAAGAGTTGCTCAGTGATGGCTTGGAAAAAATAGCAAGTGAGATGGCCTGATACCATGTATGCATGTTTGGTGCAATTTAGGGTTATAACAAATTCCCTCTAATGTGTGAGGTCACAAGATCATCTGATGGCTAAAATACATTACAAATATTCACCAACGTACGAAGCGAGTGAGCCTGGGACTAGAGTTCGGGAGGTGCCATCTGCAAAAAAAATAATTTTCTCACCAAGGCGGGCATACCCATGCTTGCGATGAACTAAATCATGGCTTCCAATCAAATACACTGTAGATCCATGTCATATAAATATATAAAGTGTAGCCGTGAGAAATACACAACGGATCTACATCTCAAAATCAAAGATATACATGTATAATATCCATCTTCAATAAGCCAATGACACCTGATGGCTGGAGATGAGGCCTTCAGAGCTTGAGAAACAACTTCAAGATATTAAAAACTCAGGTAGGAATGTAATATGAGTGTACGACTTCACTACCCAGAGGTCTTCGACGGCTCATCGGGAACAAACAAGAGGATCTCTGTGATCAGGCAGAGAACTTCATTGATTTCGAACAAAGACTTGATTGGACTTTCGAGATGGATGGGCATGAGGGAAAAAGACAAACTGCAGAGAGGCCGACTCAAGTTGGGTAAAAATTCTCTTGGACAATAGCACGACTGATGATCAGACTCAGGCAGCATGACATTGACATAAGTTCACGATGCAGGAGGCAACACAAACTCTCGATGTGTTTGGAAGAATAACCAAACGAATGAGAACACAACTCTATGTAGCGAGAACAACTTCCTAAGGTCATATTAAATTCCAATTCTTGACGACAAACGAAAGGATGTGCTTTGTCCAAGGGTGACTCACTGTGTTGCCAAAAAAAGAAAATACTTTTTCCGTCCTCTTTTTTGGGTATATTTGATTTTTTTGTCTTTTTCAATAATTTTGGAAAGCTTGAAAAATAATAAAAGAATGCTACGTTAAAAAGGAGAAACGAGTGTCGCAAGCATACTAGTTACAAGCACAAGGAACACACTAATGCTCAGAGCAAGGAGACATGTGTAGGGAAATGACACTCGGGAAAATTCCCCCATGGGTCAAGGTGTCAAGACGCAAAGGCAAAGTGCTACAAGGCTTGTGTATAAGGCATGCTTCAAAGGTTCAGTTGAGAGCAACATGGAGCTAACATTAGGCCAAAGACGTAAAGATGCAAATGTGATTAATATCACACAATGATAACGCCCTTCAATGTAATTTTAATGAGCCCATAGAAGGTAAGCTTGGTGTTTTTTCATTTTTTAGAGAGTCTGAAAAAGCACAAAAGAAGACTCCATTGGGGTACCTTTTTCGAAGGTAGTCTAGTCGGTTCGAAAAAGGGGTAAACTAGCACTGAAAAGACATATATTCAAAACCATTTTAACGAGTGTGATAAAGACAAGATCACTCGACGATATTTTCAATTTTAAGGAGTCTGAAAAGAGATTAACTACAGACTCGCTACCTTTTTCTAGATTTAGTCTCCTAGCCGGAAAAAGTGAAATTTGCTGAGGAGAACTCTCCCGACGAGATGAATCTCTCGAGGTGTACATTTTTCCTCCTTAATATATAGGCTGAAAAAAGGGGTAAACTCATGCCAGTAGATGTTTTTCTGAACCAATTAACAAGTGTGAAAGAACAAGGTCACTCGACGATCTTTTCAATTTTAAGGAGTCTGAAAAGAGCTTAACTATGGACTTTGTAGGGGATGTTCTTCTGGACCACTTTAACGAGTGTGAAGGAAAAAGTTCATTGGACAATCTTTTCAATTTTAGGGAGTTTGAAAAGAGCTTAACTATGGACTCTGTGGGGGTTCTTTTTTAGTAAATTTAGTCCCTCAGGCCCGAAAAAGGGTTAAACTTATACCTGCAAATAATCTTCTAGCGAACTGAAGTTCCTAGAGCATACCTTTGTTCGTAAAATTGACCATCCAGACCAAAAAAGGGGTAAAATACCGTTGGACAGACGTGCCTTCAAATTTTAGTTTGGCGAGCATGAATGACAACATTATCGATCGACAATCTTTTCATGTTTAAAGAGTTTGAAAAGGGCTTAAAAGAAGACTTGTTTTCTGGGAGTCTCGAGGGTGAGGTCAAGAGTGATAACATATCAGACGTATGAGGCTCAATCTTGCAATGAGGACAAGACTAACAAGGACTCCCGAGCCTAAAGTCATTAATGACAGGATGGACACCAAAAATGCAACCATGATATACCTAGGGCATCCATCTAGAGGTAGGATCTACCACAAAATTATGAAACTTCTAAAGCAACAATGACGGTTCCGTGTCGCAATTCGATGGGATCGACCCTATGGAAAAGAGGAAAAGACAACGAGATGCAAAAAGTGGAGGTGGAATCCTAACTTAAATGCACCAAGTTGGAAAAATGACTTTTTACCAAAGGACCTTTAAAAGTGACCCATCTCCCAAATTTTTTTCCAAACCAAAAGTGAAGTGTATCGTAACATCCACTGAGAAACTCAAGAACCACATTAAATGATTTTCAAGCCAGAAAAAACGAAAAAAAAGGGTCCAAAAAAATGACAAAAAGGGCCAAAAAAATCTATAAATAGAAGCTGGCAGCTCATTATCACCATTGTAAATTGAGGATTGACCAAAAATCCAAAAACACCCCTTTGATAAAAGAGTTGCTTCCGGGAGCTTCAGAGGACGAAACGAACTTTCGCTTGGACCAAGTAAGTACAGATCAACCCCTCTTGCATTTCAATACTTCCATTTTTCATTTCTTTTGTTTTTTTGGGGGGGCGTGCACCTCTAAAAAAGGGAGGCCCTACGTGTACGCGGGCTTTCCAAGGACAACCCGCGTATGTCCACAGGTAGAAAACAATATGCCCACGTGCATACACGACTATGTCCAAGACAACCCGCGTACACCCTCAAAAAGGTAGAAAAATAAAAATGCAAGAGCTAACTTCCTCCATGGACTTGTTTGTAACAGGATGTATGTCCACTGGAGAGAGAGGGAGCATGAGGATATAGATATCTTGGTCGATGAGGACCCTACAAATATGGCCGCATTGAGACAATGCGGGTTGTGGAAGTTCTTCTAGTGTCCATTCATGAGGGAACAACCCAGGATGTTGAATGCCTTGGTAGATTATTGACATCCCGACGCTGAGGAGTTTATGCTCGAGGGGAAGTCGTTGACTCAAACTATTGAAGACATTTACTTTATGACTGGCCTCTCGAGGAGGGGTGAACCAATCAACTTGCGTGGTTTTCCTCCCGGGCCTCACAACATTGTTGAGTTGATTGAACTACATTGCGAGGCTGACACTGAGAAAGTAGGTTCTCAGGTGCCAATCAACAAGATCACCAACCTATCACTAAAAGTGATAGTTTTACTCATTGGGCGGATCACTGGATCTGCATCTTTACATTAGGCCTCCCGGGCACACATGCATTGTGCATTGCAATGATTGAATGCACGAATCTTCCACTGGAGTATGACCATGCTAGACTGGATGAAGAGACAACTCACCGAGTGTCGTGGGTGGAACAAAAAAATCTTCGAGATCAGGACTATTCCGTTCTTGTTCTTTTTTGAGAGGGTACCCAGTCTCAGTCCTTGAGAGACATTACAGGGGCATGTGGCCTCTACCCCATTAGTGTGTATATGGGCGGCATTGCTGCTGCGACAGGGGGGCGAAAGGACCATAGAGGCCTTTGATGACACCTTTTTTGAGTGGTGGGCACGACAAATTCCGGCGATAGAGGACTACCCCTACGCCGGGATCAACTTTTCCAGGGATCCAGACATGCCTGTACCTCCCGGAGCTGAGCGAGGAGAGATGGGTACGTTTGTTTTTAAAAGTTATTTAATTTTTAGTTTATTTTTATATATATCATTTTTATGTGTACCAAAGTATTTGAAAACTATGTATATGTTATGTACAGATGTGGGACCAGTGCGTCCAATATATTTTGCGAGGACTAGGTAGCGTCCTTGACTAGAGGCAACACCAACAGCGGCCGCCGGACCAACAACAACAACAGGGGGACCTCCAGCTGGAGAGGCTGAGAGATTTTTGAGACGGGTGGAGCGGAACCTCACCGCGCTCACTCGTATAGTGCCCATGGCCGAGATCGAGGATCTATCGCCATCTATGCAGCCTCATGTGGTTGGGGTGACACGGACTTGGGTCCAGCTTTTGCGACATTTGACAAACGTTGTAGTTCACTATGGCAGGGCCAACATGCCCCGTTCTTAGCTTAGGGTGGACCACTTATGTGTCGAGGGCACTTTTTGAATATTTTTTAGGGCATAAGCCCCGCGATGTATACCAGACATATTATTTTTTGAGGTGCTTGCACCCACATATGTACTCTAA
>ML799220.1:106174-143040 GCA_009831015.1 Picea engelmannii | reverse complement strand
ATGCGTATTTACATCTTTTACGTCTTATGGATCACATTTTTACAATTTATGTACATTTGTATGTGTGTGCTTCTTTTTATGTGTGTGCAATATGCCAATCTAATACATGATTAGCTAGAGTACCTGTGATTTGATTCAATCTCCTAGGAACATGGATATACGTAATGTAATCAAAGCATCGTTCTAAGAGACTTACCCTAAGGAATCGTCGGTGTAGAGTAGGATCATAAACACGGTAAACCCCATTCAAATAGGACACAACCAACTGTGCATCTAAGTAGACCCAGAGGTGAGAGATGCCATGCAACAAAATGTCATGAAGAAACTCTATTATTGCACTGTACTTGGTGACATTGTTTGTAGCGTCACCTAAACAAATACCTCCAGAAGATAGCAACTGGCCTTGAGGTGTGAAGATCACCCAAGCTGCGGAAGCAAGCCTCCGAGTGTGTCGGCTAGTGCCGTCCGTGAACCCAATGAACAACTCTGATTCACTTGACATTTTCCACAGCGAAAAAGATGACATAAAAAACGACACGTCCATTAAACAAAAAAGACAAAAACTAAACTGTATAAGAACTATACATATTTACAAGAAGTCACCCAAGGCGACCTACCTATGAGTAACACTTCTTGAGGTAGAGCCCATTTCTAGGCTTTGCCAAAGCTTTCCCTTCGAAGTCAACCAAACGATAAACGCCCTTCTTTAGTACCTCCTTCACGATGAAAGGTCCGAACCACATAGGTTTGAACTTGCCTGCCCCTAGGGGATCCTTATATTGATCATAGACTAGAACAAGGTCGCCTTCAGAGAAAATCCGAGGACAAACGGACCGATCGTACTGACACTTGACTTTTTTCTTGTGAGCCTTGCTAGCCAAGGCTGCGTCACGACATTGCTCGAGATATAATAAGCATTCCTTAAGAGGTGAAGTGTCTGGAAATAACTGTACTACCAAATTTAGAGATGGGATCTGGCACTCTATTGGCAAGAATGATTCCATCTCGTAAACGAGTTGAAAAGGTGAGAAACCGGTTGCAGTCTTTACAGACGTTCGGTAGGTCCACAACGCCGAGTACAACAACAAATGTTAATTTGACTTGGCCGAATTGATCGTTCGTTGCATAATAGTCTTGAGGGACTTATTCACAGCTTCCACCTGACAATTCACTTATGGGTAGTAGGGTGATGAATTCTCTTTCCTCAACCCAAGATTTGATGTTAACTCAAACATCATTTTGTTCTGAAAGTGACTACCATGGTCATTGACAACAAACCTTGCTACAATCTGGTTAAAAATAAAGAGAGTTGTTGTTTCTCCATCATCTTTGAATGTTGGCATAGCCTCGACCCACTTTGTGAAGTAGTCTCCTGCTACGATGATATAACGATGCCCCCTGGATGAAGCCGGGTGGCATGTAGTGTAATCAATCCCCCACCTAGTTAAGGGACCAACTGTAATGACAAGAAACATGGGAGCGGGGTGTGCCTTCATCTTCCGAGAGGAGATATGACACGGGTGGCACTTCTTGACCGATTCAATGCAATCCTTGATTAACGTCGACCAAAATTAACTGGCTCGTAGAATCTTTTGGGTTGTTTCCAACCCAGACAAATGACCACCACATGCTCCAGTGTGGCAGTCGTTGAGAACGAGTCCCGCTTCTTCATGAATGAGACATCAATGAAGGATGCAATCTACACCTCGATGATACAACATGTCCTCGAGTCTGAGATAGTTTTTTTCCTGATGGCATATACGTCGACGCTCATCGCGAGAAGCAGAGGCGAGGCACTTCAAAGTCTGAAGATAGACTAGTATATCTCCATACCATGGGTCCAAAAATGAAATTAGAAAAAGATCTCCTTTAATCGGTGATTCTTTGGGCATAACATCATCTGACTCGACCGAAAGTTTCGATATAAGTTCTTCAAAGACCAATGAATTCTTAGATTTCACAGAAACAAAATCCAATTCAAATTATTGGAGGATAACAATCCATCTACTAATCTTTCCATCGATTACACGTATTGGAATGGATTCACAATGACAATGACGGTGGTCTTACGAAGAAAAATATAATGACGGAACCGTTGGACAGCATGGACTGCTGCCAACGAAAGCTTCTCAACGTGGGAGTAGTTAAGTTATGGTCCAACCAGGCCTCGACTTAGGTAATAAATCACATGCTCTTCAAGAAGATTTGTCCTCTTGAACCAAGACCATACCGATGGTCGACTCTGCAGCGGCTAAGTACAGTAAGAAATATTTATTATAATTGGGAGGTCAGAGTAGAGGGGCATACGTGAGGGCACATTTCAATGCTTAGAAAGAGCGCTAAGCGGTTTCATCCCAATAGAAAGGAACATCCTTTTTTAGTAAACGCATGAACACTTTAGTGATCTCAGCATAGTTTGCGATAAAATGCCGAAGAAAGTTGGCTTTCCCCTGTAAACTCTGAAGCTAAGGGACTGTGCATGTGGGAGGCAATTGAACTATCGCCTCAACCTTTAGAGGATCGACCATGATCCCTTTTGTCGAAACTATGAAACCTAGAAGATGACCCAACGTCACGCAAAAGATGCACTTGTTTGGATTCAATTGAATCTGATAGTAGCGACATCGCTCAAAGATAAGTCAGAGGTGCGTGGGATGATCAGCTCTCTCACGAGATCATGATGCTAAATCATCGAGATAGGCCTTAACTATGTGTCTGAGATCGTGGAAAGAAAAAGACATGGCCCACTGAAAAGTGGCTACAACATTCTTGAGGCAAAAAGGCATCTTCCGATAAGAGAATGTACCCCATGGACAAATAAAAGCGGTTTTATGCTGGTCTTCGAACTTAATCTATATCTGATTGTATCCCAAAAAACCATCCATGAAAGAAAAGACCTCACAACCTACACATTCATCTGGTCAATGAATGGGGTGGGGAAATTATCCTTTGGACAGGCCTTGTTCAAATCACAAAAGTCCATACATATGCGAATCGTTCCCTGCTTTTTGTTGACCGGAATAGGATTTGACACCCATTGAGTCAATTGAACGGGGTAGATGAAACCGACTTTGAGCATTTTCTCTACTTTAGCCTTAATAATTGTTTCTTTCTTAGGATTTACTGGACGAAGATTTTGTCAGACCGGCTTATCCTCAGGATACATCGTTATTTCATGTTCAATGATTCTTTGGATCAATGCCTGGCATTTCCTCGTAAGACTAGGCAAAATGTCGTGAAATTCCTTAAACAAATCTGTGTAGATTCAAATCTCTTTGGGGGAGCAGTCTGCTCTGACGAAGACATTCTCCATGATGCCAGGGGTTCTGGAGATGTCAATAGGTATCGTTTCAGCGATGGTTGCCATATCACCTTCGACGTAAACGGTGTGCGTAGCCAAAGGATTGATAGGACAAGACCTATCTCCAGCCATAGTCAACACGAATTCACCCGCCTCAATTCTTCCTAACTCCGGGAGAAAATAAGATCTATGATGGAGATCATCCCAGGGTTTGTCTGGACTAGTCAATGCCTCTATAATTGCCTCGTTAGAGGGAAAGACCAAGTCTAAGAAATCGGTAGTGGCAATGGAACCTTGAGCCCAGGTAGGCTCGAAAACTGGATCTAACTCCTGTGTGGGAGTCAGATCGGGGTCGGTCGAAACTTGCTGGAGAATAGAGTATGCAAATTCTTCCGTGAAAAAAGGCATGGCCATGCCATGATGCCATGTCCCTTCCATAGTGGCCGATGGGGAAGGAAGATTCCACAGATCGTTAAAATAAGTCGTACGAAACGACGACACTTGAAATATTTCAGCCTTGGGCTGGTCAGGGACAACCGATATGAACTTGACATCGCCAGAAAGAGGCGGCTAATCGAAAGTACCCATCAAAGGTGGGAACAAACCAACCCCTACATTGACGACGATGGGCTGTGGATTATTAATCATCGGGACCGTGGATGCCCCCGATGAAGGGCTAGGACGGGAGAAAGACAATTGATCAATGGACACGATCCGACCCTCATGTGGAAACAACAAAACGTGGAAAACTGTGGCGACCACTTCATGCATATCATAGGTCCAACTCCTTCCTAATAAGAGGTTGCAGTCGAGAGGCAGATCGACCACTTCAACTTCGACGCACACGGTCTTTCCTCCTAGCTGCACGACGAAAGACATAATGATTCCATGTGGTCTGAATGAATGACCATCGAAAGCGATAAGAAGAGTAGGTGACGAAGACAAAACGGGTTGGCCAATGGATTTCCAACATGCCAACGACATCACACATGTCGAGGCACCCTCATCAACCACCGTGCAGAAAATGTTTCGGGTAAAAGATTTCGTGGTGTAAGCCACTACTATCTGAAACGCAACGTGGTATGGGAGACGAGGTTTCAAGTCGATCATATCAAGCATGATCGTTCCCATATTACAGGTCTCAACAGATCCTAAGGAAGCTAACAGAGCCTTTCTCTGCAAAGGGAAGCTCTCGAGAACCTCCAAAGAAAACATTGCGCAAGGGGTTTGTGACAAATCCTCCACCATAGAGTAGTTCTGGGCAGCCCTCGCGTTTGGATTGTGGGAAGCTTTCTTGAACGCCCCTTTCAAGATGCGTGTCATTGTTTCGCCCAATGTATTCTCGATTTGGAGAGGAATAGATGGGTTTTCGGCTTCTTTACCCTTCTCAGAAGTGTTTGGCATTCCGTAATTGTGTGTCCTATGTTGGACACACCGACTACACTTAGAGGGGGGGGGTGAACAATGTAGGGCTCTTTTTCCCAAAACTTATTTCTTACACAAAACTCATTAGTTAACAATCACCATTAACTCATTAACCATTGTTGTCTTTTATAACTAGTTAAATGTGAACACATATCAACAACATATATCAACAATATATCATCAACAAACTATCACCACAAGGAACATAAAGAACACAAGATGTATGTACAATTTTCTTTTTATTACAGTCTACAATCCTTGGGTTTTATCAACAACAACTGAATAGATTACAACTCTACAAGAGCACCAACTCTATATGCAAGACTCAGCTTACATCCTCAACACCAACTGAGATGAGGCAACAATCTTCCACAAATATCAATCTATCACAGGTACGTGACCTGTCAGTAGTGAATCCTGCATGTGTACGTGCCTTGGCTCACTACAGCCCGTGTATGTACATGGACAATATATAATGAAACATGCGTATACTTCTGAGCAACTAGGGTTTTTATTTTCTTCACATACTCAGATCCTCTTCAACCTGCAATCACATTCTCTTATATCTCTCACTGTCCAATCTGACCCACAACTAGTCACAACACATCCAAGCTCTCCAATATATTATTCATGCTTCTCAAGTATACAATATGAATGCTACTCAAACATGTGTAAACAACCAGTATACTATGGCCATCATATCAATACTGAATCATAAGAGTGTTTCTCACTCCATCAACCAATATAAACCACATCACAACAACCATACCAAGAATACCTTAAGCATTCACCACACAACAAACAAAAGTATCCATCAAGACAATAATATCACCATACCAGAATATATATGGTAGATCTGAGCCCATAGAGTGCACATATGGAACCTGATCCAGTCTTCAACAACCACTCATCAGCTCAAACACAAATCTCCATGATTGTATCTACTGTACGTGCCATGTCCTCATACAACCCACGTGTGTACGCGCCCTGGCCCATTACAACCCGTGTATACCTCAGAAACTAGGGTTTTTGAAGCTTCGATACTTTTTCCGTCAAGATCTCAAACATTGCCAAAACTTTGATGCGTCCATGAGATACTCCTCATGCTCTCTCTCTCAGAATAGATCTTCAATCATGCTCAAGAGATACACACAAGAGATACTCCCAAAATGTACTTTTTACAAGATACCCTAGCCTCTTATTTATACTCTTCATCTTCTAGATCACTTAACCCACTTCTAGGTCACTTAACCTATTTTCCTCATTTTAGAGTTAGCCACTTTCCATAAATAGAAAGTTACCCATTACTTTATCATTTAAATATTCCTCCTCGATTTTGTCACCTTACTTTAATATTTAAATAATCCTTCTTGATTTTGTCACTTCACTTTATCATTTAAATAATAATTTCTTCTTCTCAAGCACTTTGACTTCTTTGACCTTATGGGGCTTCAAGCCATCATATGGGGGTCCTTCAACTTCGTAGGGCCATAACTCTCAAACCACGAGGAGTTATGTGACATTCCACATACCACCAGAAATGGCATGACAAACACTATCCATCTAGGATAGTTTCACCAACAACTTCACTGATCTTCATCTCATTATTCCACATAGGATAGTTTCACCAACAACTTCACTGATCTTCATCTCATTATTCCACATATAAGCATGGGTTATCCAACCATACTTCTAGGATAAATCGACCGCAAAGCGTCTTCCTGTGAGGGTTTTCACCATAAGGGGACCACTTTGGAGTTCATCCATTTGTGCACCTTATCAACCATGATAAGATAATAATCAATCCAACTATGCATCATATATCAAGGAAACCACATCGATCCATCTTCATCATGTATCAATGACAACTCATTGATCCATCTTCATCTATGCATCATATCGATGACAAATCATTGATCCATCTTCATCTATGCATCATATCAATGAAAACTCATTCATTCATTATCATCAAGGAAAATAAATATTACATCAAGACATTGTTCATCAATCATCAATCAATCACTTGACATAAATCAATCAAACCATTGGCATCAATGACAATATGATCCAACAATATCCCCCTTTGGCATTGATGGACATACCAACATTGATGTCAACACCAATCATTGATGTCAACATGTAGACAAAGCATTCTCTACATCAATAGTCATCAATCATATCAATGTGACTATCTCTCCCCCTTTGACATCAATGGAAAAGGGTCATTCTCCCCTTGGGGTTGCTCCCCCTGTCTGAATGCCTTTGATCTTCCTCTGAATAATCTCTTCCCTTTTGAACAAGGGATATCACTCTGATTTAATGCTGAAGATACATCACTCATACTCCCCCTGTGACCATCGCTCCCCCTGGAATTGTGCCTCTGTTCTCTTTCTTCAAATATAGGGATCTTTCTCAAGTATTTATCTTTGCATCTGATAAATATCTCCTCCTAGAATCATGGGAAGAAGAATGACTCCCCCTATGAGTATGTCTCCCCCTATCTTCTCTGCAATATGAACAATATGCTACCATATGATGATCCTTGGACCTGTTCATGCATCAAACTTATGCAATACCATAGATCATGAAGCAAATGATATGTCAACAATGAAATAGAGAATCATGAGCAAAATGTCAACCAAGTACATCTTGTACCTAAATGTGTGCCCACCATGCACAACACCTATGTACATCAACCATGTACATCAACACCATACAATGTGCCATAAGATATCATCAATGGAATGTATCAACCATATGCCAACCATGTGCATCTACCAATTGTTGTGCTAATCAAGTAATACCAATGGTGTACTATCATCAAGAATATGCCAAACATGTATCACAAATTGTACCAAGCAAGTACATCAACCATGCACCAATACCACAACATGATGAATCCTCATAAATGTATGTCGAATCCTCCATAAAATATGTGCCAATCAAACTGCTAGTAGGTGCCTCTACCAATGTACTATAAATGTACCAATCATGCATCAACTATAGATCATCAATGATTGTACAACATGATCACCTCATCAACTCACCAACCACATGTCCCAATATGTAGCCCATTCACATGCCAAATGCATGCATCAAGTTTTCCAACAAGTAAGCTTCCAATAATACATCATAAGATATATCAATGAAATTCAAAATAAGTACCAACCATGTACACCAACAAATCAACATCAATCCTCCATTCACTACAGCAAATACTAAGCATCCAAGAAACACATGTACTAGTAGTATGCTTTAATAGATCAATGACATCTCTAGCTAGCATCATCAAAATATATCACATAACCAAGGTGCCTTAACTTCACTGTCATAACCAACATTGTTTTTCAACAGAAAAATGCCTCAATCCATACTCATGGGTTAGTGCCATGCATCCAAAATGGCCTTTCATTTTATATCATCACTTTACATAATCCAATATGTAATCATGAAAACTTGCAGAAAACAATGTCAGAACCTGCAATAAACTATGTCAGACCCTGCATCATAGAGTTATACCATCACATCAAGCTGCAACACCTGTGCATAACCCATTTCCCAAGGCTTCACCACATATACGCGGCCTGCTGCACAATAGCTTATGTATGTATGCGACCTATTCAAGGTCAGCCTGCGTATGTACGCAACTGATACCACTGTCACCCGCGTATGATTTAGATGACTTACTAGATCTTCACTTAAGGATTCCATTCTACTCTGGCTGCTCAGTCTTCTTCACCCACTTTTGAAGGTGTACCTTCTTCTCAGAACTTGAGCTCTGAGCATCCATCTTTTCAAAGATGTATCCCTTCCTTACTTCATTCCTTCTTCTAGTCATGCTATATGAAGCTCTCATCATAGACCTTCTTCTTGTGTTCCAAAAATCTTGGGATTTGTGGCCAAATCCACTACAGTTGTAGCATCTAATGGTGTTACAGTGAACATCAATGTCTCCTACTTGATCACATCTCCAACACCTTATGGTTTTATGAAATCTTCTTTCATTTCTCCTTGCATAAGATCTGCACTCCAAATCTTTGTGACCATATTCATTACATGAATAACATTGGCCATGAAAAATGATTTCATACCTTTTCGTTGGTGTCCATCTTCTTTGAGGTGTAAGGATGGATTCTTGATGTCTTCCTTGATTGGTTCTTTTGAAACTTTCCTTGCCTTGTGTAAATGGTTGATTTGCAACATTGTCTTCATCCTTTGAGGGACTTACCTCATGCTTCTTTGAGGTGCTTGCTTATGCATGTGTAGATTCTCCCTTGTATCCACGACCTGATTTATCATATGGTGATCTTTGACTTTCCAAGATCTCATTCAAGATTTGTGAGCTATTAAATAATTTATTTGACTTCTCCACTTTCTTTCGAAGATGAAAAATTTCAGCTTCTAACTTACAACATGACTCTTTATTTTCATTTATTTGATTCTTCAATAGTTCCTCTATCCTTTTGGCTTCTTCAATTTGGGTCTTGAGATGGACAATAGTTTCAAGACTTTTGTTGATCTCATCATCTACCTCCCTTTCTTATTTTTCATTCTTTCGTCTTGTGGTCTCTTCTTCCTTTTCTTCTACTTGAGTCTTATTACTCTCCTTTTGTTCCTTGAGCATTTCCTTTAACTTCAAGATGTGCTTTTGACTCTTCTTAAGAAACTTCTTAGCATTATCCGAAAGATAGGTATAGTCTATATAATAATGATCATTGATATATTTATATAAACCCTCTTCAACTTCCTTTTGAAGTTCTAATAGATCTTCTTCTATTCTTTCCATGGGATAACTACCATCAATCTCTACACAAACTATATCTAGATTTTCTTCTTCACTTGTAGAGAAAAATTCAACATCATCATATTTTGAATCATTGCAATCAAGAGTCTTTGAAGATTCTTTACCTTCATTTGAAATATTTTTGAGATTTTCCTTTGTGCTATCTTCACTTGAAATGTTTTCAAGATCACATTTAGAAATAATACAATCAAGGGTTTTTGGAGATTCTTTACCTTTAATGATCTTGATGGAGTGATCTTTAATATCTTCCTTCTCCTTCTTGTTTTGATATGTCTCCTCTAGCTTTATCCATAGATCCTTGGTGGAAGTGCATTGTCCCATGCTCTCTTTGATAGGGCTTGAGATTCCACTAAAAATGGTCTTGAGAGCCAATGAATCATTCTTCTATTCTTCCCTTTGAGCTGCAAACTTTGATTTGTTCTTCAAGGAAACTGATCCACCAATGGCTGCCTTCCAAATAGTCGCTCCCATTTCCTTCAAATGTACTCTCATCTCTATCCTCCAAGTAGAATAGTTTTCCTCATCAAGGATTGGTACATCATCATCCATTTGTGTGTTTATGGATCTCCTCCAAGCTTGTTAAGGCTTATAGTGAAGGCCTGCTCTGATACCAATTGTTGGACACACCAACTACATTGAAAGGGGCGGGTGAACAATGTAGGACTACTGCAGATTTGGAACCTTCTCCAGCATGCTCGTATCATACAACTATTTGACCAGGACCAAGGGGAAGAAGTCGAAGATCATCCCCCATCTATGCACTATGGACATCGCAAGGTCCACTATCTTGAACGTGATGAAGATACCACACTTCATAAGAAATTAGGAGGTTAATGTGTGCGTTAATATCCTGGTGTCGTGCTTCCAGGGTGGTTATCTATGGCTATACAGATGCATCACTGTCGATCTGACGTTGATCCACAGGATCACCAGATTAAGCATGCAAGGACCAGATCCACAAGAATTTTATCCAGGGAAGGCTACATATCGCACCCTGACGCAGACAATCAAAGACACCTATGGCGATGTGGAAAAGGGGAAGCAGGGCTACAAGGTAGCCTCCATCCAGAATGACGCAGTGCGCCTAGCTTGCTAGTTGATCGCTGGTAAGCTAGTAAGTAAGAACAGACCCACGCAGGTCATGGGGTTCGTTGTTGACCTCGCGGGAAAATGCGTGGAAGGGATACAAATGAATTGGTGAGCTACCTCGTCAACCAGTTAGAGAAAGATTGTAGCGAAGATCAGGATCAGGGCTACGAGTTCCACTTCAGTTGGTTGCTGATCCTCATCGCCTTCATTGCTTGGGAGATGACGGAAGGTGTGACCTTCCCTGAGATTGAGCCATCAGAACCCTTCGCTGCGAAGTTCACTACGCTATGGTATTCGGGCAACATGGCTAAACAATGGTAGTCAAACGCGGTGTTCCACACCTATTACTTGCAGTTGAAGAGGGTTATTGAGTCTTCCCCTCGTATGACACCGAATACCTTGCACAGGTTCAGGCCAATTATGAAGTTCCGCATAGATAGACATTTTATTTATATCACCGCACGTGGAGACGGACATAAAGAAGAGCTTCAATCCTACTACAAGCTCACAGAGGAGGATCTAGAAGAAATAACTAAGGAATGGCCCGCAGAGCTCCTTGTACCAGTCGACCAGGCAGAACTGTCCGACCCTGACCTGATCGGAAGTCCTCTGGTCACTCGCTAAGAGTATGATGCACCTAGTAGTAGCAGAAGGAAGAAAAAGGAAGAGGTGCGGAAGCTGAACAATGCATCAGAAGAGACCGCTTCAGACTCACCTGGAGGGGGAGGTGATGACAAAGTTGACAAAGGAGAAGAAGACAAGCAGAAACAAGGCGAAGCAACACCACCTAGGGACCCTATTGACGAAGCTGATACCTCCAAGAAAAGAAAGGTTCCCCCCATGAAACCTACATCGTGGAAGAAGTCCAAAGCTACTAAACTACAGATGCAGACTGTGCTCATGATGGATGACATAGATTTCATCATCGTCGCTATCTCAGATACCTCAAAAGATATCTTACAATGCAATGAAGCCAAAGAAGAGACCATGTATGAAAGAATTGAAGCAGAGATAGAAGGGGTACAACAAGCCCTCCACTCTAGCCGCGCAGTGTTTACTACGCCCCTGTCATCAGAAGGAACAAAGTTGGGAGACGAACCTGCCCAGCTCTGTCGAATAATAGATGTGATTGAAGCTCACCTTCGTCGTGTTCAGGAAGAAAAAGGAACAAGCCACATAAGCCTTCAAGCAAGCAAAAGAGGAAGCTAGAGAACAACGCCAAATTGCGCAATAGGAAAATGACGACATCCAAGCCAAGTTTGCAGAGGATAGAGAACAAATCTAGAAGGAGAAGGATCAGAGGCTCGTAGAGTAGATTGGAGTTAAAGAAGCAGTCACTAGAGCACTTCGCTCTATGACGGGATTAGAGCAGATGGAAGAAGACCCAGTGGAAAGCCAAGTAGGGAAGCTTTCCAAAGCCATTCAACAGCTTCAATAGAGGATAGCCGAACTGGAGTTACAATCAGTGCCAAGCACTCCGCAGGAAGTGCAAGATCTAAGAGAATAAACTGCCTGAAGCGTAGTCTAGAGAATCAAGGCATTAGCCTTGGAATGCAAATAGCTCAGCAGTCGAAGTGCCCAGACTTACGATCTCCTTACAGAGGACCCTGAACTAAGGACACTAGAGTCACAACTCCAGGAGGCAAAGAAACAAGAAGCAATGGTGCAAGCACAGTTGAGGCCACTACTAGCGGTCAAGAGGATGAAACGATCCCAGGAACAATGCACAGTTCAAAAAAAAGTCCATGCCATACAGAGTAAAGTCATGGAAGTAACCTAGCGACTCCAGCCAGTGAAGGATGCAACTTGCATACTTTTTGAGGAGATTGAAGGACAAGGTGCAGAACTGGAACAAGTGGTCACCATAGTGGAACAATGCTCGGAAGGACCTGTGAAGGAGAAGGTTATTCAAGAGTTCGTCTAGCAGGAGGATCCGACGAAGCAACAGGTCGAAGCAGCTTGAGCCAAGCTCGAGGCATTTGAGGCAGAATTACCCAGATCAGAGTGACTCGGGACGAGTCACAGGTGAGTGTTGTGGGCCTGTTGGCCCTTGACCAAGTTTTGGAGAACCTTGGTCACGTTTGACCAATTTTGGGACTTTGACAGGCTGGTCGAAGACAGAGGGCAAGGCGAAACAGAGATCGCGGGATCTCGACCCCTTCTTAGGGTATTTTTGGGTTTAGGATTTATGTAACGGGTATGGGATGTCGGCCCATGGGTTTTACCTATGCTTAGGCCCTTTTTCTAATGTATAAATAGATATATAGGCAATGTAAGAAACAAAAGTGATCTAAGGGATGTGGTACTAAGTGCTATATTGTGTTGAGTGCAAGTGATGTAAGTAGTTGAATCCATGTGGTTGAGTTAGCTTTGTGCATACTATGTGCATAAGAACTTGCAGAGCTAAGTGCAAGTGACTGTGAAGAAGCTTTGTGTTGCGACTTGACTCGAGGAAGGAGGATTTGGCGAGGTGCGTGCAGATCTACTGTCTTATGCAGAGTGGGTTTTGATACTCTATGCATGTAAGGAGATTGACATAAGATAATAAAGAAGAGAAGAGTTGGTGGAGATAGCCCCACCCTGGGGGTGAACCACATATATCCCGTGTTATGGTTGTTTTGTGCATTATTGTTGATATTTAATTGATGTGATTTATGCTTAGTGCAGTGATATATGTTAGATGCATCTGATATAATAGCTTATTGCTTAGTAATGTGAATGAATGCTAGATCTTATCTATTTCTATAAGTGCGTAGATGTATTAGATCTTGTTGAATACTACACTGCTCTGTAATTAGGGTTTCGACCTGCGATGTGAATAAGGGTTAAATACTGACGAATGTTAACTGCTAAGTGCTCTGTTAGTGTTGTAATCACAGATCTGTGTCCCATCTAGGTTGTAGACACTTGAGTCCTACAACCCCCTGCCTCTACCTCGGGTGAGACTTCACTGAAGCAGGTGTTTTCGAAAGGGCCAGTAGTTAGGGTTTTCTTGGTGCGTTGTTGAAGCGTTGAACCCTGGGTCTGCCCCTATGCCAACAAATTATTCCGTTGCCGGGACTACATCCCGCCTTTGGCTGGCGCTGTGAGTCGTGACAGCGTCCCGAGGGACTTCAACTACACAGTCATCCCTACGTACCTCCCGAAGGGGATATGCGCAGTCAGACCGCAGTTGGAGAGGATTTCGATGTTGAAGATCGGTGACTATAACTTAGGAGACCGCAAGAAATATGGCATGCTCGCACCATACAAGTATTTGACCAGGACCAAGGGGAAGAAGTTGAAGATCATCCCCCAACCATGGACTATGGACATCACAAAGTCCACTATATTGAACGTGATGAAGATACCACAATTCAGAAGACATAAGGAGGCTAACGCGTGCGTTAAGCTCCTGCTGTCCTACTTCCATGGTGGTTATCTGTGGCTGGATAGATGCATCACTATCGATCCGGCGCTGATCCATAGGATCACCAGATTATGCATTAAAGGACCACACCCACAAGAATTTTATCTAGGAAAGGCTGCAGATTGCACCCTGGCGCAGACAATCAAAGACACCTATGGTGATGTGGAAAAGGGGAAGTGGGGCTAATAGGTAGCCTCTATCCAGAATGACGCAGTGTGCCTGGCCTGCCAGTTGATCATTAGTAAGATAGTAAGGAAGAACAGACCCACGCAGGTCACGGGGTTCGTTTTTGACCTCGTGGGAAAATGCGTGGAAGGGCTACAAATGAACTGGGCGAGCTACCTTGTCAACCAGTTAGAGTAAGAATGTCAAGAAGCTCAGGATCGGGGCTGTGAGTTCCACTTCAGTTGCCTGTTGATCCTCATCGCCTTCATTGCTTGGGAGGTGTCGGAAGGTGCGACCTTCCCTGAGATTGAGCCATCAGAACCCTTAGTTGCGAAGTTCACTACACTTTGGTATTCGAGCGACATGGCTAAAAAATGGCAGTCAAACACAGTGTTCCACACCTATTACTTGCAGCTGAAGAGGGCTATTGAGTCTTCCCCTCGTATGACATCGAATACCCTGCACAGGTTTAGGCCAATTATGAAGTTCCACATAGATAGACATTTTATTTATATCATTGCGCGTGGAGATGAACATAAAGAAGAGCTTCAATCCTACTACAAACTCACAGAGGAAGACCTGGAAGAAATAACTAAGGAATGGCCCGTAGAGATCCTTGTACCAGTCAACCAGGCAGAACTGTTCGACCCCGACCTGATTGGAAGTCCTCTGGTCACTCGCGAAAAGTATGATGCACCCAACAATAGCAGAAGGAAGAAAAAGGAAGAGGTACAGAAGTTGAACAACGCATCAGAAGAGACTGCTTCAGACTCACCTGGAGGGGGAGGTGATGACGAAGAAGACAAGCAGAAACAAGGTGAAGTAACACCGCCTAGGGACCCTATTGACGAAGCTAAGACCTCCAAGAAAAGAAAGGTTTCCCCCACGAAACCTACATCACGGAAGAATTCCAAAGCTACTAAACCACAGATGCAGACTGTGCTCACGATGGATGACATAGATTTCATCATCGACGTTGTCTCAGATACCTCAGAAGATATCTTACAACGCAATGAAGCCAAATAAGAGACCATGTATGAAAGAATTGAAGCAGAGATGAAAGGGGTACAACAACCCCTCCACTCCAGCCGCACAGTGTCTACTGCGCCCCCATCATCAGAAGGAACAGAGTTGGGAGATGAACTTGCCCAGCTCCGTCGAATAGAAGATGCGACTAAAGCTCGCCTTTGTCGTGTTCATGAAGAAAAAGGAATAGGCCACATAGGCCTTAAAGCAAGCAAAAGAGGAAGCCAGAGAACAACGTCGAATTGCGCAATAGGAAAATGATGACATCCAAGCCAAGTTTGCAGAGGATAGAGTGCAGATCCAGAAGGAGAAGGAATCGTAGCGCAGATTGGAGTTAAAGAAGCATTCACTAGAGCACTTCGCTATGTGACGGGCTTAGAGCAGATTGAAGAAGACCCAGTAGAAAGCCAAGTAGAGAAGCTTGCTGAATCCATTCAATAGATTCAACAGAGGATAGTCGAACTGGAGTTACAAGTAGTGCCAAGCACTCCGCAGGAAGTGCGAGATCTAAGAGAAGAAACTGCTTGAAGCACAGTCCAGAGAATCAAAGCATTAGCCTTGGAATGCAAACAACTCAGCAGTCGAAGTGCACAAACTTACGAGCGCCTTGCAGATGACCTTGAACTAAGGACACTAGAGTCACAGCTCCAGGAAGCAAAGCAACAAGCAGCAATGGTGCAAGCACAGCTTAATCCACTACCAGCGGTCGAGAGGATGAAACGATCCAGGAACAACACACAGTTCAACAACAAGTCCATGCCATACATAGTAAGGTCATGAAAGTAACCCAGCGACTCTAGCCAGTGCAGGATGCAACTTGCATACTTTTTTAGTAGATTGAAGGACGAGGTGCAGAACTGGAACAAGTGGTCAGCACAATGGAACAACGCTTGGAAGGACCTGTGACAAAGAAGGTTATTCAAGAGTTCACCGAGAAGGAGGCTCTAGCGAAGCAACAGGTCGAAGTAGCTCGAGCCAAGCTCGAGGCATTTGAGGTAGAATTACCCAGATCAGAGTGACTCGGGATGAGTCACAGGTGAGTGTTGGGGGGTTGTTGGCCCTTGACCAAGTTTTGGAGAACCTTGATCACGTTTGACCAATTTTGGGACTTTGATAGGCTAGTTGAAGACAGAGCACCAGGCGAAGCGGAGATCGCGAGATCTCGACCCCTTCTTGGGGAATCTTTGGGTTTAGGGTTTATGTAACGGGTATGGGATGTCGACCCATGGGTTTTACCCATGCTTAGACCCTTTTTCTAATGTATAAATAGATATCTAGGCGATGTAAGAAACAAAAGTGATCTAAGGGATGTGGTGCTAAGTGTTATATTGTGTTGAGTGCAAGTGATGTAAGTAGTTGAATCTATGTGATTGAGTTAGCTTTGTGCATACTATGTGCATGAGAACTTGCAGAGCTAAGTGCAAATGACTGTGAAGAGGCTTTGTGCTGCGACCTGACTCGGGGAAGGAGGATCTGGCGAGGTGCGCGCAGATCTCCTGTCCTATGCAGAGTGGGTTTTGATGCTCTTTGCATGTAAGGAGATTGACAGAAGATAATAAAGAAGAGACGAGTTGGTGGACGTAGCCCCACGCTGGAGGTGAACCACATATATCTTGTGTTATGGTTGCTTTGTGCATTATAGTTGTTATGTTATTGATGTGATTTATGCTTAGTGTAGTGATATATGTTAGATGCATATGATATAATAGCTTAATGCTTCTAAGTAATGTGAATGAATGTTATATCTGATCTATTTCTATATGCTAAGTGCGTAGATGTATTAGATCTTGTTGAATACTACGCTGCTCTGTAATTAGGGTTTCGACCAATGATGTGAATAAGGGTTAAACACTGACGAATGTTAACTGCTAAGTGCTTTGTTAGTGTTGTAATCACAGATCTGTGTCCCAGTTAGGTTGTAAACACTTGAGTCCTGCAACCCCCCCCTACCTCTACTTCAGGTGAGACTTCACCTGCTTTGTAGGTGTTGCCGAAAGGGCCGGTAGTTAGGGTTTTGTTGATGCGTTGTTGAAGCATTGAACCCTGAGTCTGCCCCTGTTCCAACACAATCACAACAACTGTAAACCGAGAATTGAAGGTGATGATTCATGGAATTTAAAACGGAAGTTGTGTTTGTCAAGAATCTCTTTATAAATTTTCTTTAATAATACAAAATTTGTCACAACTATAATCTAATAAAATATAGAAATATTTAATTTCAAAAATTGTAAGAACAATTTTTTATATTTTTTTAATAAATAATACAAATAAAAATTAATAAATGTTTTATCCATTAATAAAAATAAATATAAAATCAAAATTATTTTACTTACAAATGATTACACTAGCACAGCCGCTAATTCGCGGCTGGCAAACGCCCGCTCATGCATGAACAAACTGAACAGTTGAAGAATTCCAAAAGTTAATTATTTAAACGTGGCAATCATATGATATTACAGTAATTTCTTAATATGATTAGGTAAATGTTAAAAAGTAAATAGGTTAACGGATGCTTTTATAAATGCAAAGAAGTTATCAACAATAAATCTGACTCATTGATTTTGGAGGACGACTTAGAATATGCCAACATCTTCAATGCATAACCATCAGATTAGAATTTAAGATTAAAAGATCATTAATTGTACCCATCTTCAATAGGTATACGCCTTTCCGCATAATTATGCACTACACTAAACACAAATTATTAAAAATATTATAAAAAAGGTTAAATATAGACAACCAATCACATGGTCACTATCGATGGACTAACAATGTATGTGAGCAAAGATCTCGCATGGAATTTTGTGAATCCGCGAGAAATGCGAGATACCCATCAGCAAAGTAAAGCAAATAAAAATGTTATATCCGGTTAAAAGTGGATTGGATTTCAAATTCCAACCCGTCCTGCGAGCAGGTAGAGGGGATATTTGCAGGTGGAAGTCTTAGTTTCATCGCCCCACGCCTCTCTAAACTTTCTCAATACGCTCTCATTCATAAGGTCAATGCCCTTCTCTCGCGCAGCGGTCACAGCAGACGAAGATTTTAACCATCCCACGTATGAGTCAAACGAAATCTCTCTTTCCATCTCAGTTTCCATGGGATTCCCCTCGCCCCCCTTCCCATTTTCCAGCACCGCCTCGAAGGGGAAAGGCAGAGTCCTGTATCCCTCCAACACATATCGAATTCTGGGGTTCCAATAAGGCCTGGCCGATTCCATCAAGTCCCTACACACTGCATCCACAGCACTATTGACGCTGCGATTCGCATAAGTCCACACAGCGATCACACCCCCTGGTTTGCGCAGGACTCGTTTCACTTTAGAGTAAAAGGTCTCGAGGTCGAACCAGTGGACTGCCGCGGCCACCGTCACCAGATCCACCGATCCCTCCTTCCCCACGATCGAAAACAGCTCTTCATCCGTCATGACAGGCCGTGTGAGAGCATAAGTCACTTTAGGATGCTTCAGCGCCAGCTGCAGCTGTTCTTTGCTTATGTCTGTGGCGATCACTCGGTCGTAATGCTCTGCAATCTACGCTCTCATAATTTCATTAACACTGTTTTAATCGTCCAAGGCTCATAATATCAAATGAAATGGGATGATTAATAGATATGAAAACCCAACAATGTGAAGTGAAAGAAGAGGTTTAAGAGAGCTTACAGAAACAGAAGCCTGACCATTGCCAGCACCTACATCCCAAGCCAGTTGGTGATTGGCAGTGAGAGAGGCCAACATGGAAAACCAAGAAGCAGAATAAGTAGGCCTGCTCTCTAAATACTCCTTTGCTTGTTTATCAAACAGCCCCGCCATCCTCTCCGGAGTACTCAACACACTGGCACTTACAGGTTATCAAGAGCACAGATTCTGATTTCTGAATGTTGAACCGTTCGTTTCCCCACACACATATATATAGTCCAGTGGGCTATTGGTTACTGTAGGTACGCGACGATACTCACACATTTTATTTTTTAAACCATCGATATATATACACACGCGCTGTCCAGCGGGCTATTGGTCGTGGTGCGCCACTGTTGGTACGTGATGATGCAAGCGCTGATGCTTATATACACTTTTTTTTCTTTTTAATCATGGACTTTGTCTGTACGTGAATCTTGGTTGGTGCGACATTGACTTGTCCATTATCCTCATTCACATGAGGAAACCAGGTAGTATTGGAGTGGGATAACTAGGGAGTAATCTTCTCTCCTAGTTATTTTTTCGGCAGGTTTTTTTGGTGGTCCCATTTTAACTCGAATATAAATAACCCTAACCAAAACCTCTTTTCCTTTTAACTCGAATATAAATAACCCTAACCAAAACCTTTTCCTTTGTAGGCAATATGATGTTTACTACGTTTTCTACACTTTTCCTTTGTAGGCAATATGATGTTTACTACGTTTTCTACACTGTTAGAGAGAGTTTTAAATAATAAAGACAATAAGAATGGATATGTTTCCAACAACTAAAGAGAGGGTTTGGTTGAAACAAGCAAATGTGGGTTTGCAAGTTGAAAATACTTCATTGTGTTAGACTGATCGAAGTTTTTATTAGGTCTAATAGCACCCCACACTGCAGGCATGGAATAAGTTTGTGGAGTGTTGCAAACCTAAGATAACTGCGTGATGCACAGGAACTATTAATAAATTACATTTTTTTCTTGCTACATTAATAAACTTGTGGGAAGTTGCAGACTTGTAATAATTGCAATATGCACTATAACTATTAATAAATTACAGATTTGTTGCTTGCTAAATTAATAGAAAATCACAATTTTCACAATTTTGAGAAATATAATTTTCCAAATTCTAATATCGTAAATGTAATTTTGCAAATTATAATATCGTAAATGGATTTGTAAACCCTTTTTTCAAGGTAACAACTCCTCACTATAATTTCAATAATAAAAAATTGTAACTCTACCAAAAATTCACAAATCTGCCTAAAAGTATGGGATGTTTGCTAAACTAATAGCTTATTCCTTAATTATTAGTGACTGTAAAGTTTTATAGGGCTTGTGCTCGTTAATATAATTGAAAGATACATTGCATGTAGCTAATAATAAACCTTTGTTTCCTGTTAAAATATATTTCTTGTAGATAATAATAAACTTTTGTTGCCTATTAAAATATATTCCCTGTAGCTAATAATGAATCTTTGTTTCCTACTAAAACATAACGTGTAGTATTTCCCGGTGACCTTGATGTCTTTAAATCTGTGGATATTGACTTTTGGATGTAGGCGTGACATCATTAAAAAAATTGTTGTGTGTCAATTTAGTATTAGATCTGCTATATGTCCTAAACATGCATGAGAACGTCCATGCAAAGAGTCGAGTGTATAGATGAGTTAAGAGACAACGTACTATTCTGACAGTGGACCTTCCCAATGGATGAAGCAAAGAGGAAGATTGAGAGAGGACCATCTGCCCCTCCTTCATCGAGGAACTGCATTGGAAATAATGAACAAAAATAATGTTTCAAAGGCGAATATGAAAATAAGATGGTCAAATATGACAAGGAAGATGCCTCTCCTGACCTAGGCCTCATCCTGAAGCTTCCTCACGTTATTGATGTGCAACTTGGGAAGGAAATTCTTTCACCTTCTTACATGATGAAAGATTTAAGTATTCCTGTGTGATAATATTTCCAAGTGTTCCGTTGGCGATGGTTGATTTGGAGCAACCAAAAAAACATAGATGTTTGAGTCTACTTAAATGCCCAAAAATGTCTAGAAGCATCTGCAAACTGGAAGCCTCTGTCAGTTCGATGTGCTCGATATTTGTTAGCTTTCTGAAGGAATCAGGAAATGACATCATTCTCTTACATCGGTTTAACTTTAAGTATTTCAAAGAGCCAAGGTCACATAATTCTTCTAGTAAAGTTTCCAGTGGGATGCTCGCTAACTTTGGAGGATATATGACAATCTTTCTGAGGTGCTCCAACTTCCCTATGGACTTCATAAATCATGAAAAGAAAGAAGAGATGATATTTAGATCTCGCAACACGAGAGGGGCTTGCAATGTTCATGTTTGAGGTATCAGAAAGACGTGTATGACGATTTTCGCCTACAAATGGAAAGAAATCAGAAAAGAACAGTAAACATACCTGAGATTGAAGTTTCCACAAAAATTTTAATTTCTCCCCCTCAACTTCTAAAACTTTCAAATTCTCCATAGGAATCCATGAAGGCAATAATTTGGACATTGATACCAACAAAGCTCTTCTCTAGTAATTGTAATTGCAATGGTCTCACCAGTTTACTCAATTCCAAGTAAAGCGGATCCAACCTTTCTTTGTTCATAGGTAGGGACAAAATTACTTCAAAAAATGAGTTGTAAAATGTAGTCGATGATCAAAAAATTAATTTTATAGTATAGCGTTGGAAGCCAAAATAATTTTTATCAATGCCAAAGGTAAACTAACAGAGCTCGATGTACTGGGCATGGGGTGGGGTTGCTTTAGTAGTTAATCTTAAGGAGGGAATCAACGCAAATCAAAATGAAAGGATTCGTAAAGACATACAAGAATATGGGATTCTTATGGCTTATGAGCGCAAGGAATTCACAAGTAGCATTATTTCATTCATTTTATTTCTAATTAAAGAAACAAAATTGTAGAAAAACTAGAATGTAAATGAATAGTTTGAGTGTTTTTATGTGCAAGTTTAAGGTTTCCTGGGCATGCATGGGAAATAAAGCAATAAAAAAAGAGCAAGTTCAAAACAAACCAAGGAAGTGGATACAATGAACCCTGGAGAACCAGGGTAATATGCTATGGTGATGAGGATTGATCAGTCAGGTTATGAGTCCCTAAATAAGATAGATTTGATGTGATCTATGAACTTTGCAATTGTTTGCTCAAGAGCACCTCATTTGCTGAGAAGTAGAAAGGAGAGCAATGGAAGAAATAGCAACAAAGGCCACAAACACGTATAACAAAGGCGAGTCATGGAAAGAGCAACATAGCGATGTAGGGTTGTGGCAAGAGCGCCTTAAGACAGACATAAACCTAAGGAAGCCATTGCCACGTTGAAGGGTAATCTTTCTATTATGAATTATGAGCTATAACTATGCTCTCGGCTATCCCCTAACATTTAATGTTTGTGACTAATACTAACTTCAAGTTAGCATTAATCCATCTTGCCAAAAATGTATATATACTTTCCTAACTTTCCAAACTTTAAAACTGGAAGACCTCAATCTTAGGCCAAATAAAGCCTCAAAATTTTCTATTAATCCAAAAAATTGTTTTATCTATTTGGTAAGTTAGAAAAAAGTGATAAATGAAACATGAACTTAAAACTTTGGCTTAAGTTTATTGTTTTCTGTGCAAGACTAATAAAAAAAATGAAAAACCATTTACTAATAGTCCACTGCGTAACGGCAGGGATTAATAATAACTTCTCCTATTATTTTTAAATTATATTATATTATTTATTTAATACTACAAAATATTATTGACAATTGTTACATTACACTTATCTACGTAAACTATACAATGCATTTCTAAATGCAACGATACTAATATTTTTCAACATAAATTTTGACTTTTTAATTTATTTATTTATCATGACATCTACTACATAATTTGCAATATTTTAACTATATTAATAGCAACATTTTAATATGAAAAATTTACTACATTTTGGTAAATATGAGTAACAACATTTTTTTAAGTTATTTTAAGAAGAAAATTTTACTACAATTTGGTAATATTTTAATGATTAAAAGATTGACAAAATTGACTATTTCAATTAGGAAATAACATATTTTAAAATTGATAATGGCAAGAATCACAATTAAAGTTGTTTAGAATTATGGCAATTATGTCATTAGCTTCAGTGAGAATGGAGGTATCAACCAACAAATAGAGAGGCTTTAAAAAGGGAATTTTTATCTATTGAATTCATGGAAACTAAGTTTCTCGTTTATATTCATCAGTATATAAACTTTTTACATAGCAGCCATTACAATATCAATCCTGGAGACTCAGCAGGGTTCGACCACAAGACCTCCTCCCATCTCTTGGAGAAAGGTACCGTCTGAGCTGTCTCACGGGAAATAGTTGCCCAATGCAATGATGGTTGTTGCATTTGTATAATTAATATTTTGTTGTAAACACACAAGTTTTTTTTTTTTGGGGGGGGGGAACATGTTTCTCATCTCAAAAGTTTCGTTTCGTTTTGTTAAACAATTTGTTGGGAGTGGTGAACACAATTATTAACTTGAGATTTATGATTTCAAGACAAGAGTTATATTTTTAAAAACTTATATATTTTTAGTGAAAAATATTAAAGTTAATCTCCAAATTAAAAAATGGTTCTATTAGTAGCAAATTTTTTTAAGGGTTAAAATTACAACATTTTTAAACCATGGCATTAAAACCTTATAAATGTTGTTAACACAAACCTTAAAATCAACACAAAAGTTTTGATACCAATACCACATTTTTTTTAGGGTTAAAATTACCACCTTTTCAACAATGACCTTGACAACCAAGTAATTTTGTCAACAAAAACCTTAAAATCGACCATCAAATCGAAAAGTGGCGTTAACAAACATTTTTTTAGATTAAAATTACAAGTCATGTGAAACCATGGTCTTAATCACTTAATACCATTGCAATCAAAATACTAAAATCAATTCTTGAATAAAAAAGTGGTGTTCCTAATAATAATCCCATTTTTTTCTCATGATCTTAGAATCAACCCACAGACCAAAACTTGCAATGTGTTTGAACCCATAACCTAAAATCATGATACCAAAGCAATGAAAATCATTAAAAAAAAAATTAAAATAAAGAAAAAAAAAAACATAACGGAGAAAACAAAAAACAAATAAAAAAAACATTTTAAGGTTAAAAATAGTCATAATAAAAGGGAAAAATAAAAATAATAATAATAATAATAAAAAGGATAAAAAAACACCCTACCATCTCTTCCTTTTTAATTATTTTTTAAAAGGTCTACAAACAAGAAAAATAATAAAATAATAAGTAACATAAAAAAAAATTAATTAAAAAATAAAATAAAAAACATTAAAATTAATTAAAAAAATAAAAAAAAAAAAAAAATGTAGTAGTCTAAATGTTCTATCTTTTGGAAGTTTTCTAGAAACTTTTTTGGTTTGAGTTTGCCCAAAATTCAAAGAGAAATGGTTGGATCTGCATATTTGAATGGTTAGGTTTGTATCCAAATGCCTCAAGAGTTTTTCAACAAACTGAATTTATTTATACATTTAGAAATGCAATTTAAACAATTGAAAAAACAAAAAATAAAAGAAATAGAGGGAGAGTGGGAGTGAAGGAGTAAGCGATGAAATGGGATGTGATGTGATGCAAAAAGGAAAAGAGGGGATCAATGCATGTGGGTACCCCTCCCCGCGGCCACTTTCCTCTAATATTTTTTTGGAGTTTTTTATTTTATTTTATTTTTTTAATTTTAATTTTAACTTTTTAATATTTTATTTTTTTAACTAAATTTTTGGAGTTGATGCTTCTATGTCAATTTGGTTGATGTTGATGATTATATACTTATTTTTTCTCTTTTTATAATCTTTGTTTTTTATATTATTTTATTATTAGTTGCTTTTTAGATATTATAAATAGCATTTAAATTTTAATTACTCCTTATCTTTTTACAAATGTTTTTCAAAAAATGCTGATAAAAAGAGGTATGAATAAGCTTAGGGTTGTTAGGCTTATAACTGGGAGACTTGTGTTTACATGTTTGTCGTAATACCTTGTAAATAAATTCATATTCAGCCGACAAGGGTTTTGGATGGTTTTACAGGTAGAAACACTCTAAATGCCCCGTGAAAAAATGTTTGGAAGGAACAGTGTATATGAATATGTAGAAGGTCAAGTTCATTGAAACCTTTAATCCAGTTATAACTATCTAACTTCCTAATATTATTCTACTAATACTCTTCTTCATTCATGTTGTTTCAGAAAGACGCTTCTATGTATTAAAAAAACTCAAATTGATTTATCTATTTCGTTCTACTACTTATCTCCCATTATTTTGATCGTTGTTTATGTATTTCACAATTACAAGTTGGTGAACCACGCTCTCGCCTGAGTTTTTTAAAGGTGAGAAATCATGTGTAAGATCACATGCATCACACCATAACACTGCAATTGTTAATGCAATTCCAAGAATTAGAGAAGAAAATGAATTAATAACATTGCAATATGTGTACCTTGCCATCTTGCACTTATTTTTTTCTCCATGTTACACAAATTCATGCATACATTACATAACGCTATTACCTAAATTTATAACACTGATGATGTCAAATACCACAACATATAAAAATTGTTAACACAATTAACAAAGGAGAATTTCCAATGTATTACCCACATTTGCAATATATTTTATGCCAGTGAAATAAACAATATGTTATTTTACTCCACTCCAACATATGAAATTTTCATCACTCGTTTTGTAATGTCTACAACACTCATCTAAACAATTTTTTATTTATATCTGAATGTTATTGTCATTGTTGATTTATATATCGTCCCACCGCTCCTTGCTTCTCAAGGTAGCAAAACTATGGAGTTTTTGTTAACAGCGAAGCCAAATTCTAGAAGTCACTTCCAATTTCCATAAATCGTTGTTTCAACTACCCCGCCTCTAGAAACTTCTGGCAAAGTCAAAGACGCCCAGAAATTTCAGTTCTTACCTAGAACTTTCTAGAATTAGATAATTTTGGATCTTCTTTGTAGGCTCCAGATGACTATCTAAGCTATAAATATGTAACGCTGTAAATTGTTTTTTCTATGGGCAAGGGATGTAAATTGTGTAATTAGGTGTGTAATGTGTTGTGTGTAATGAGCAATTACAATTGAATATAATCTTATTTCTTACTCTGTTTTTTGCTCTTTTGTTTTTCCTCCTCTGTTTTCTCTACACATGTAATTTAGTTTACCTTTGCTCCTTCATCGTTGGTATCATTTTAATTGTTTTCCAAGAAGTGAAGAGAATTTGTGGGGTTTTCTTACATAATTTCCATGTCTAAATTGAGAGGGGGTGATTCCATATTTGACTAGTAAAACTACAGGTCGTAGAAATCTCCATTGAAGATGGAGGAGAGGTTCTAGGTGGTGAATATAGAAAATCCCCAACAATTGGTATCAGAGTTGTAAGGTGAGAAGAGGTCGTTGGTATAATCGTAGGAGGTCACAGGAACGCCTAGAAGGAGAAATTGCGAGAGGATCTATCCGTCAGTACAGAAGGAGAAATTGTTGGCCATAAGAAGATTTTGATTCCAATGTTGGTTGCTTCAAATTGTTGAAGGTTTAATTGCGTAGCGTCGGGCTATTGTTCGATTTGAGTCCCATTAATCATGGAGACAACAACGCTGGGTGACATGGAGAAGTTGAATGGGGCTATTTTTTCCCTACAGAAGTCATAGATGGAGGATATACTGATTTTGAGGGATTCATATTTTCCAATTGAGGGAATAGCAAATAAACCCTCCTTGATGAAAGATGAAGATTGGCTCAAGCTAGACAGAAAGGCCATTACCACAATCTGTTAGTCTATCAAAGAATGTCTACTTCAATGTGGTCGGAGAGAAGACAACAAAATATCTATGGCACAAGTTGCATGATCTTTATGAGAAAAGCATGACATCTAATAAGGTCTTCTTGATGAAGAAATTATACAATCTCAATATGAAGGAGGGCGCGTTAGTAGTGGAGCACTTAAATGAGTTCAATATACTTACCAACTAGTTCACCTATGTTAAAATCATTTTGGATGGTGATATTAGAGCCATATTATTGATGTTCTCTATGTCAAACAACTGAGATAATATGATTGTAGCTATGAACACTTCGACACCTATAGGAACCCTGAAGTTTGATGATGTTAGCAGCAACTTAATGAATGAAGAGTTGCGACATAAATCGGTTACAAAAAACGGGGGAGGAGAAGATCTAACTCTAGCTTATCGCGGTAGAAAAATTGATCGAGGTCGTCAAGTGCGTTCGAGGTCAAGAGGCACATCAAAATAAAGAAGAGGCATGCTCATTTGTTATCACTGTGGAAAACCAGGGCACATGAAAAATGAGTGTTGAATTTGGAAGTGAGAACAAAAGAATAAAAAACCAACTAGGACAACTCAAATGAAGGTGAGACTGATGTTGTAATTTCAGAGAATCGGGTTTTATTTATTGTTTCAATGGAAGATGCATGTTTATTTGCGACCAACTATAGCGTTGATTGGATTCTTGACTTTGGAGCATCTCACCATGTAACCCCAAGTAAAGATAACTTTGTTGCATATAGTTATGGTGATTATGGTAAAGTGCATTTGGGAAATAATCACTTTTGTAGCATTGTTGGAGTGGGAGATGTCCATATCAATACAAAGGAATGACAGCATATCTTATTGAAATAGGTCAGGCATGTTCCAGAAATGTGCATGATTTTGATATCTATAGGACGATTAGATGATGAAGGTTGTTCTACAAGCTTTGGAAAAGGTACCTGGAAAATTAGTAAGGGGCATTGCTCATGGCCAAATGATCAAAGACATGAATGATGTATACATTAAGAGAAATATCAGAGAAATCAGATGTGGTTATTGTTGCAAGAGAAGAAATCTCAACAGATTTGTGGCATAGACATCCGGGTCACATGAGCAAGAAGGGTCTCAAAATCATTGCTAGCAAAAATCTTCTTCCAGGTTTGAAGTCCTATAATCTTGATCTTTGTGAGAATTGTATATATGGTAGGAAACAAAGGGTTTCATTTATTAGAGGTGGTCATGAACAAAAAACAGAGTTGTTAGAATTGATACATTATGATGTGTTTGGGGCAGTAAACATTAAGTCATTAGGAGGAACCTCATACTTCGTCACATTTATAGATGATGCATCTAGAAAGGTTTGGGCCTACCCTATGAAAAACAAAGGTGAGGTATTCGAGATATTTCAAAATTTTCATGTTGTTGTTGAAAAGAGAAACTAATCAAGTGCTCAAGTGTTTGAGGACATATAATGGTGGAGAGTATTACTCCAACACATTCAAAGAGTATTGTAATAGGTTTGGCATAAAGCATGAGAAGCATGTTCCTCTTACTCCTCAACAGAATGGTACTGCAGAAAGAATGAATTGCACTATCATGGAGAAATTGTGGAGCATGTTGTCAAATTCTGGATTGGAGAAGCATTTTTGGGCAGAAGCAGTGAAGATAGTTGGCTACCTGATAAATCGATCTCCTACTATAGTTTTGGATGGTGGCATTCCTGAAGAAGTTTGGACCGGTAAAAAGGTAAATTATTCTCACCTAAAGGAATTTGGATGCGAAACATTTGTGCATATTCCTAAAGAGAATAGAACTAAGTTAGATGATAAATCCATGAAGTGTATTTTTCTAGGATATGCAGATGGTGAGTTTGGTTACCAATTATGGGATCCAATTAAAAATAAAGTTATTAGAAGCAAGGATGGAATATTCAATGAGTTAGAGATGTTTAAGAGGTTTGCAAGTAATATGGAGGTCAAGAAAGTTGTTGACAGGTTCGTTGAACAACAATCTAATACTCCACCATTGCAAGAAAGTGAGCATCATATTCAAGAGCAATTTGAACAACAAACAGAAGATGATGAACAACAACAAGAAGAAATTGTGCAATAGCTATTGCAAGAAGTCCAACCTAAAAATGCACCACCACAATTGGCCTGCAGATCTACTAGGCCTCACTAGCCTTCACAAAGGTATCCTCCCTCAAATTATATTTTATTAACTAATGAAAGTGAACCTGATCATTTTCAGGAAGCTTGTAAAGTTGAGAACAACAAAGAATGGAAGAAAGAAATGGAGGAAGAAATGTTGTCCTTGCTAGAAAACAAAACTTGGGAGTTGGTGAAACTTACAAAAGGAAGAAAATCCCTACAAAACAAATGGGTTACAAGATTAAACATGAGGGAGAAGGGAAAAAGAAAAGATATAAGGCAAGGCTCGTAGTGAAAGGATTTTCTCAAAAGGAAGGTATTGATTTCACTGAAATATTCTCTCTTGTTGTCAAGATGTCATCCATTAGAATTATTATTGGTCTTGCTGTTAAGTTAGATTTGGAGTGTGAACAATTAGATGTAAAGACAGTATTTCTTCATGGTGAATTGAAAGAAGAGATTTATATAGAGAAACCAAAATGTTTCAAAATAAAAGGTAAAGAAAACATAGTTTGCAGATTGAAGAAGATGTTGATATTATGGTAGTTGCAAGAGGTATCAACCTCCACGTGTAACCTTTGACGAGACTAGAATATTCCAGGAAGCAAGAGAAACCCTAAAGCATTGGATAATAACCCTAGGAGACAAGTCGGCTCAAGAGAATATTTAATATTGAGGTATTAGCCTCCAAAAAGAGAAGTTGGCCCAATCAAGTGAGATAGAGCAGTATGAATAGAGGGAGCTAGAGCTCATTTGTTACTCTCACACTCACCACTGCATAAGACCGATGGTGCGCAAGTTTGGAGAGAGAGTGCAGTTGTCGTTGCTGCAGCTGGCATTTTGGTTTTGTTTTGGACTTTCTCTTGGTTATGGTTTGGACTTTTTTCTTGGTCTTTGGTTATTCTTGCTTGGTGTGCTAGCCTTGGAGAAAGGTGTGCTACCTTGGTTGGTTATTGGAATGCTTCCGGAATTATTATGTCTGTCAAGGTTAAGGTGCTCGGGGGTGGCCTTTGTGCCTATGGTTGGGTGACAATATTGCTATATTTTCTATGGTGAAATGAGAACACCTATTTTTCTAAGAGGTTATGGGCCCACACTATCTTCAGATAGTCTAACCGCTGGAAGATAGATTGGAAGGATTTGCTCAGTTGCAGTTGCAATTGTAGTCAAAGTTTTGTTGCAGCAACAAAACCCTAACCCTCTTGTTGAGGCACCTTAAGTGACGAGCTTGACCTAATTCCTGGATAGCCTAGTGTGCCCTAGCCTAGTGCACATCCTGGTACTCTCAGCAAGCCAAGACATCAAGTTTGAGTTTTTTGGTCAAAGTCAAAGGTTGACCAAGTCAAAGAAGTCATGACTTACTCTATGAAGTCAAAAAACAAGTTAGAAGGGGCTTCTAACTTTAGAGCATGGAAAACAAGGATTGACTTCATCCTTGCCAAGAATAAAGTGTTGGATATCGTGAAAGTAAAGATCATGGAACCACAATTTGAAGCAAGAAAAGAGAAGGAACCTCAAAACATTCCAGTTATGGAGAATTTCAAGGACAATGACTTCAATTCTATGAGTATCATAGTGGACTCTGTAAAAGACCACTTGATACTCTACATATTTCATCGTGACTCATCTAAGAAGATGTGTGATGCCCTAACTAACCTATTCTCAGTCAGAAACATTTGACAAGTGATGAGTCTGAAGAATGATCTCTGTGACATGAAAATGAATAACGATGACAACATAGCATCATACTTTGTAAGAATCTCTTAGTTAAGAGATCAACTACAAGCTATTGAAGAAATCATTTCAGAAAAAGAATTAGTAAATATAGTTCTCAATGGCCTTCCCAAGACATGGGATGCATTTGTTGCAAGCATGAACACAATAAATGAGTATCCCACATTTGAAGAGCTTTGGACTTGCTGTGCACAAGAAGCCTTCACAACAAAGTTCAAGAATTTCAGGAATAAGAAGAAGTTTGGCTTAAGGAAGAAACCAAATCAAGAAAATGATATGTCAAAAATACAATGTTTCAACTGTCGAAAATATGGTCACTACAGGAACCATTGTCCTAAGTTAAAGAAAAGGAAGGAAACACATGAAGCAACAGATGCCAAAGAAAAAGAACCCTCAAATAAAGTCAAGCAGGATGAAGCAGATTTCTTCTTCTAGTCAAGGTAACAATATTGTTTTGTAACATACCATGTTTACATAGTTCCTGTACATATCATGCATATCTATTTCTTAGAGGATAAGATGGTCAGCGAAACAATACCTATGGAAGAATAACAAGATAAGGATTGTTATTACGATGACTACAAGTCAAGTAATGTACATGAAAAAGATGAAGTACGTTAACAATCTTTGGTGACAAATTCATGAGGAATCTATTATATAAGTAAAAATTGTCAGATGGGCCGAAATCATAATCAAACTTGAAGAGACCCAGAAGGAGTCAAACTAGAAAGAAGTCAATAATCAAGAGGAAACTAGAATAAAACTTGTGACACTTTGTAGAAAGCAATAAGGATGCAGACGAAAGCATGGACTCTCTTAGATGGAGGGAGTTGATTGCAGAATTCCAAAATAAGGGCATGCATCCATGCATGAAGCCAGGATTAGGAGGGAGCTAATCCTAAATGATATGATCCATTGAAGAATACATGAAGATTATAAAGTATATGTCCATGTTCCCCATTGAAAGTAGCAACCATGATAAGCAACATGTGTGCAGTTTGACTCTAGAAGAAGTCTTCTTCGAAAAGAAGCCTTAAGTATCCTTGGTTGTCCATCTACATCTATGTTCCTATGATGAAAGGAAGAAGTTGGAATCTTCAAGAAGGGAGGGCATGGAATCTATAGAAAACTCCATGGACCCCAAAGTTAAAGAGGAACATGGGGAAGAACATGAAGATTCCAAGAAAGAAATAAAAGCCAAAACAACTAGTTATTATACCGAGAATCATAAGACTACCAGCATGGTTTGAACCCACTAGAAGCAGTCAAGCAGAAGGAATGGAAGCTGTGATGAAGAACAATATATGTAAGAAATTGTGAAAAAGACTTATGAATGGAAGCATTGTGAGATTCAGAACTAGAAGTTCTTCCATAAGGAGGGAGAAGACTATGACAACAACTTGTTCCAGTAAACCAGATATACCTCTATCTAAGTTATTATATCTCTTGCAATATCCATGGGTTGGAGTTTACATCAGATGAATATAAAGACTGTTCTTCTCAAACAGAGTAATTAAAGAAGAAGCATATGTAGAGCAATCTCAAGGTTTTGAGGTATACCAAAAGGAGATTCATGTATGCAAATGGAAGAAGAACTTGTATGGATTCAAGCAACTTGATGTCGAGTATCCCATATATAGCAAAAGCATGGTGAAAACTTCCTACGATAGAGAAAGTGTATCAAAATGGTGACTCAAAAGTTTGGGATGATGGATTGCAAATCCATGGCAAAATCCAATGATAACAGATCTGAAGAAGTTGAGAGACTCTAATCCAGTAGATCCGTCTCTGTATTGACATTTGATTGAATCGTTAATGTATTTGGAGAATACTCAGCCAGATATTTTCCTTGTGGGACGTTTGAGTTATGATATACAACTGCATGGATTTATCGATTCAGATTGGGAAGGGAGTGCAGATGACAGAAGAAGTGCTACTTGGATGTGTTTCAATTTGATCTTTGCCACAATGTCATGGACTAGCAGGAAACAAAATTTTGTTGCACTGAGCGCTACAAAAGCAGAGTATATTGCAGCTTGTGATGATTGTACAAAAACAATGTGGCTCTGTAAGTTGGTTTCTGGACCGTCTGATCATGTGTTGAATTCGACCGTGATATATTGTAATGATCAGAGCTATGTGAAGCTTTCAGAGAACCCGATGTTCCATAACAGGTCGAAGCACATTGAGATCAAGTATTATTTTCTTCGTGATAGAGTCTAGAGGGGAGAATTGACTCTCCAATATATCTTCACAGATGAGCAGATAATAGATATTTTGGTAAAGCCTCTGTCCAAGATGAAAAGTTTGTGTACTTAAGGGACAAGTTGGTACTCGTGCAGATGACTTCCTTATTGGAAAATGAAGAGATTACTCCCAGGTTGGGAGGGAGGACTGATATGTTATTGATTTATGGATAGTCATTTTCCAGTTTGGAAAATGGTTCAGGTTGGGCAATTCCTTTCCAGTCTAGAATGTGGTTCGAGATTTATGACGAATAGACATTTTCCAGTTCGGAAAATGGTCCAAATCGAACAGTCATTTTTGTAATGAAAATGGTCCAATAGATTGTTGATGTACCATAGACAACGATTCCCCTTGTGGCCAATGTTGGGGGATGATCCAAGACAATCATTCTTCTTAGCAGTCATTCTGAATAGTGGTCAAGTAGAATGGTCTGCCTCGTCGGGCAATCATTATTTCGAAGTTCATAGTTGTGAACAGTTTCGAAGAATGGTTCGTTTTGGAGGTTGGTGCAGGATAGTCATTTCCATAGGAAATGGTCTGGACAGTCATTCCCTAGAGAAGAATCATTCTCTCTAGGTTGCATTATGTTTAGTGCCAGAGGAATGGCCCAGTTAGGTGAATGGTCCAGGTTCAACAATCAGGGATAGGCAATCCCTAGGGTAGACTCATTCTCTTCAGGTTGCACTATGATTAGTGCCGGAGGAATGGCCCAGTTAGGTGAATGGTCCAGACTCAAAAATCAAGGACAATTATTCTTCTATGCTTGGGAAGAATAGTCCAGATGGCCCATGGCTGATGTTTTACTTTATGAGGGCAGATGCTCTTCCAGATCTCACAGATGTGAGTGGAAGAATAACCCAGATGACTCGGTTTGTATCATGATATTGTTTATGCAGGTTGATATAAGATGATATGATTGTTGTGGTGATTGTATGTCTCTGGACATTAGTTGTATGCTATTGTGGTGGATGTGATCCACTGGTAGTGATTGTGTGTCACTGCTTAGTAGTTGTTTGTTACTAGGAGTGGTTGTGTACCACTGGGTAGTAGTTGTATACTATGGATAGACACAGTTGTGTTATATTGGATGACATTGTTCTAATTTCCATGGAGACTATCACTAGTGTTGGAGATGATTGCCAGCTAGATGGATAGTAAGTATGCTAATGGACAGACATTCTCCAGGCGGAGAATGGTCCAGGCAGAACAGATTACTGGCGGAGAGACATCCTTCCTGTGGAGGATGGTCCAGGTTGAAATATTACTGGTGGATAGACATTCTCCCTATGGAAAATGGTCCAGGACAATCATTCTTCTAGGATGTATGTCTGGATTAGAAGAATAGTCCTTGTAGCCCATGGTATGGCTTCCAGCATCTGTTGGAACAATTATTCTTCAAGGACATATGTTCGGATTAGAAGAATGGTTCTTGTATCACTCTTTGGAGTGAGTGACTTATTCAACATCATGCCCGATTACTCAAATAGAGTATGGCTTCGAGAGATGATGCAGTTGATGCTATCAGATGATATTGATAGTGATGATAGTGCTCATGATTTGATCATGAGATAGTTTGTGTGACTATGATGATGCTACCGGTTGAATGGTCTGTTTGTGCTTAAGACTATTGCCTTCAATACATCCCTAGCTAGGAGGGATTGTTGATATTATGGTAGTTGTGGGAGGTATTAACCTCCACGTGTAACCTTTGACGAGACTAGAATATTCCTGGAAGCAAGAGAAACCCTAAAGCGTTGGATAATAACCCTAGGAGACAATTCGACTCAAGAGAATATTTAATATTGAGTTATTAGCCTCCATAAAGAAAATTTGGCCCAGTCAAGTGAGATAGAGCAGTATAAATAGAGGGCGCTAGAGCTCATTTGTTACTCTCACACTCACAACTGCATAAGATCAGTGGTGTGCAAGTTTGGAGAGAGAGTGCAGTTGCAGCTACTGCAACTGACATTTTGGTTTTGGTTTGAACTTTCTCTTGGCTATGGTTTAGACTTTCTACTTGGTCTTTGGTTATTCTTGCTTGGTGCCCTAGCCTTGGAGAAAGGTGTCCTACTTTGGTTGGCTATTGGATTGCTTCCAGAATTATTTTGTCTGTCAAGGTTAAGGTGCTCGGGGGTGGCCTTTGTGTCTATGGTTGGGTGACAATATTGCTATATTGTCTATGGTGAAACGAGCACACCTATTTTTCTAATAGAAGAGCCTCTATGGATTGAAGTAGACACCTCGCTAGTGGTAGGAGAAATTTGATTCATTTATGTTGGAACATGGTTTTAAAAGACTAGAGGTTGATCATTTTGTCTATATCAAGAGGTATGACCAGGAAAAATACATTATATTATTGCTATTGTGGATGACATGTTGGTTGTTGGACATGATAAGAATTTAATTAACAAGTTGAAGAAGGATTTGGGTAGTCACTTTGCAATGAAATATTTGGGTCCAGCACAACAAATACTAGGCATAAAGATCATACATGATAGAAATGAGAGAAAATTGTGGTTGTCACAAGAAAAATATATCGAGAAGATGTTTGATAGGTTCAATATGAAGGATTCCAAGCCTGTTGGTACACCTCTTGCACCCCACTTCAAATTGAGTGTTGATTTATGCCCTTGCGATGACAAGGACGAGGAAATGGGTAAAATTCCTTATGCTTTAGCAGTTGGCAGTTTGATGTATGTCATGGTATGTGTTCGATTAAATATTGCACATTCAGTGAGAGTAGTGAGCAGATTCCTTACAAATCCAGGCAAACAACATTGGCAAGGGATAAAGTGGATTTTGAAATATCTCAAGGGTACTAGTCATTATTGTTTATATTTTAGTAATAATGATGTTGTGCTTAAAGGTTATACAGATGCAGATATAACTCCAGAAATGAACACTAAAAAGTCCACCATCATTTATTTATATACCTTTGCAGGTGCAGTAGTGTCTTGGGTATCTAGACTACATAAAGTAGTAGCCCTCTCCACAATAGAAACATAATACATAGTATATAGTTGCAACAGAAGCTTGCAAAGAGATCTTGTGGATGCAACGATTCCTAGGAGAGCTTGGAATAAAATAAGACAAATATGTGTTGTATTCTGACTGTTAGAGCATCCTTCACTTAGCTAAAAACCCAGCATACCAACGCAGCATACCATTCAAAACCCAAGCACATTGACATTAGGTCCCATTGGATTCGGCAGGTATTGGAGCAAGGGAATTTACCTTAGAAAAGATCCGTACGAATGAAAAGATCCATACGAATGAGAACCCTGCTGACAAGTTTACCAAAATTCTTCCAAGAGACGAGCAATCACTGTGTCAAAGCTTCGCAGGCCTGGGGTGACTTTTCATTTGGCTTCAAGTGGGAGAATGTTAACAGTGAAGCCAAATTCTAGAAGTCCTTTCCAATTTCCAGAAATCGTTGTTTCAACTACCCCGTCTCTAGAA
Organism: Picea engelmannii; assembly: GCA_009831015.1. Classification (NCBI taxonomy): domain Eukaryota; kingdom Viridiplantae; phylum Streptophyta; class Pinopsida; order Pinales; family Pinaceae; genus Picea; species Picea engelmannii. Next base: position 106,697 of record ML799220.1, on the reverse strand, counting down.
ACTCCAAAAACTTCTGGCAAAGTCAAAGACGCCCAGAAATTTCAGTTTTCTCCCAGAAATTTCCAGAATTGGATAATTCTGGATCTTCTTCGTAGGCTCCAGACAGCTACCAAAGCTATAAATATGTAACTTTGTAAATCGTTTTGCTATGGGCAAGGGCTGTAAGCTGTGTAATGCGCTATGTAATGAGCAATTGCAATTGAATATAACCCGATTTCTTACTCTATTTTCTGCTCCTCTGTTTTCACTGCACATGTAGTTTAGTTTATTTTTGATCCTTCATCGCTAGTAGCATTTTAATTGTTGTCCAGGAAGTAAAGGGAATTCGTGGGGTTTTCTTGCACGATTTCCAGGTCCAGATTGAGAGGGGGCGATTCCAAATTTGACTGGTAAAACTAAAAATATTAATACCCAGTTTTGTTAATCAAATTCAAACTACAAGCAGCAGTGGCCAATATCGACACAAGAATTCTTTGTGAACCACTGGCATCTTTCATTGATCTCAAATCTGCACCTTTGTTTC